>CM068726.1:6988174-7288174 GCA_035079005.1 Fraxinus americana | reverse complement strand
AAGGTCAATAATCCAAGGGGAGGTGTGTGTGTGATGGAATCCTTGTGCGCGTGTGCTTAAGCAGGTGGCCATACCAGAAATGCAGGAGTTGCTGATTTTATTATTGGAAGAGGAAGGTGGTGGTTGTGGAACAGAGAATGAAGCCATGGCTGAACCAGTCTCCTTGGAATGCAAAAGAGAAAGCAATTGTTTGTATTGATTCCTGGTAAGCATCATCGACTCAGTAGGATCCTCCTCATGATCCCCATCAGAAAGGTCTCGTGGTTGGGTAATAGCAGCTGCAGTTCCTATGGTTTTTCCATAAAATTTATGGCCCGGTGGGTAGCCATGCAATTTATAGCATTTCTCAGTAATGTGCCCAGTCATGTGGCAATGAGTGCATTGTGGTGGGTTGGCATTTCCAACCTTAAAACAATTTTCAAGAGAATGGCCAGAAATTTTACAATAAGAACAATATTTGCGAGTATATTTTTGGTTAGTGGTTTTGGAGGAATTCTTGCTGAAGTTAAGGATAGGTTTGGCCATCATAGCCATAAGGTCAGGGGAATTGATAGAAGGGATCAACAAGTGCTGACGTTCTTGTTGTTGGATCATTGAAAACACACGGTTAAGAGGTGGTAGGGGGTCAAGTAGCATTATCTGATCTCTAGTGGTTGAGTATGAATCAGTTAATCCCATAAGGAAATGAATGACACAGTCTCGGTCATATCGTTCATGAATAACCTTTAATGTCCCACATGTACAATTGGGAAGAGGGTCATAGATAGCAAGCTCATCCCACAAGGCTTTGAGATGACCGAAATAGATACTGACAGTGTCCCGATTTTGAGATAAGCTAGCTAGGTCACGTTTGAGCTGAAAAATTCGAGGGCCATTTTGGTGGGTAAAACGATCCCTGAGTTCCAGCCATAAGACTCTTGAATCATCAACCAAAGCAAGACTAGATTTGATAGAAGAACTTACAGAATTTTGTATCCATGAAACAACCAAGTCATTACATCTTTCCCAAGCTTCGAAAAGGGGATCTGACTGATCAGTAGGTTTCAGCAACGAGCCATTGATGAATGCAAGTTTATTCTTCGCACGAAGAGCTCGAGATATAGTGCGTGACCAACTGACATAATTATCAGCAGTCAAGAGGTCAGAGACAAGTGCAGCAGCTGGGTTATCGCCGTTCTCAATCCGGAATGGGTTGAATGGGTCAGAAAAATTGAGGTATTTGTCTTTGGAGGTTTCATCATTTGAAGATTTGGGATCAGTTTCTTGAGGAGCGTTGGCCATTGATCGGCTGCTCTGATACCATGAAACTGAAGGTTTATGGAAGGAAGAAGATGAAGTTGCAGGAAAATATATTCCTTTCTTAATAAAGAATGATGCCCACTATACAAATATATAGAACAACTAGAGAATATTCTAACCAACCTAACCTATATAATGACAATACTGCCCTCAATATAGAAACAATAAATAACCAAATTTAGGATAACAGAATTCAGGTAATCATGACATCCTTCTCTTTGTTGGCGTGGTGCTGTGATGACATATTCTCTAATACTTTTGATGCTACAAAAACTGGTGTGAAAGGATTAGTAGATGCTGGGATCGAAAACATCCCAAAAATATTCATTAGACCAGCTGATGAAGTTGCCGAGGAATCAAATTATGGGCACAGCAATTTACAGGTTCCCGTCATTGATCTTAATGGTATTGAAGCAGATGATCAGCGAAGGAAGATCATCAGTGAAGTGAAAAATGCATCAAAAGAGTGGGGATTTTTCCAAGTGGTGAATCATGGGATTCCTCGAACTGTTTTAGACTCCATGCTTGATGGAGTAAGTAGATTTCATGAACAAGATGCAGAGGAAAAAAAGAAATTTTATTCTCGTGAACCAATGAAGAAAGTGAAATATTATGGCAATATTGACCCGTTTAGAAAGCGTGCAGTTTGGAGGGACACATTCACCATCTCTCTGATGACCTCGTGTGACATTGAGCCCGATGAATTGCCTGTGGTTTGCAGGTATATATATCCAATTATTACCCAAGTATGTTGTTCGTTTTGAAACAATGACTACAATCACCTAAATCCATCGTAATGCTTTTAACTTTAATTTCATGTTTAACTCTTCATGTTGTGTAATATAGGATATGCTCCCTATGTGCATGTCCGTAATAAGAAACTTACAGCCACGTTGTTTGAAAATTGACAGAAATTCAACATTTGAATACATCAATGAAGTTACAAAGTTAGGGAAAACTCTATATGAGTTATTATCTGAAGCTCTAGGCCTGAAAAGAGAATACCTAGAAGCGATGGAATGTGGCAAAGGACGCACTTTCACTTGCCATTACTATCCAGCATGCCCACAACCCGAGCTAACTTTGGGTACAAACAAGCACACTGATCCCTCCTTCTTAACTATTCTTCTGCAAGACCAAATTGGCGGCCTCCAAGTCCTGCGAGACAACCAGTGGGTTGATGTGCCACCCCGTCCTGGGAGCTTCGTAATCAATATTGGTGACAACCTTCAGGTTCTCTCAAAAAGCTTTGGTAGAAGTTCCATTATTAATGTTAAAACAATCTCGTTTGGAACTTTAAGCTATTAAGGAAGAGATACATTTACTTTTTCAAATTTAGTTTTCAACACATCCCATGCAAAATTAATTTTTTAGTCAAAGGCCAGATGCGTTTGTAAAATGTTAAATGACGACATCTTAAAGCTGAAGTTATAGCCTTCAAAACTTATTTCCAATAATCGTGATTTCTGTTTCAGATGGTTTCAAATGACGTGTTTAAAAGCGCTTGGCATAGAGTGCTATCCAACCAGGTCGGACCAAGAATTTCAGTGGCATGCTTCTTGGCCGGTGTCATGGATCCTGCGAAGGTCTATGGTCCAATCAAAGAGTTGACGACTGAAGAAAACCCCCCTATATACAAAGACTTTACAGTAAATGAGCATTTGGCCAAGTTCTATTCAAAGCCGATTGGAAAATCATGCCTAGATGATTTCAAGTTTAAAAATTAGCAATTGTCACAATTATATAACAAAAAAGTGATGCCACACCATAATGAATATTGTAATGTGTATTTTGGGATATTCTGCTGCAAACTTCTGCATTATTTGCTTCCATCCACCTGTTTTTTAAGATTCAGTTTAAGTTGTAATAATATTGTAATTTCCAGTTTCATTTATATAATACAAAATTCAGTATTGCAATAATTCAAAGAACGTGATTGAAAATGTGTTTTAGCGTTTATCATCAAGTCTTAATCTATAATCTTTATAACACAACATATGTATTAGCATATAAACACTTGTGCAAAAACTTGAAACTAATAAATCACTAGTTTACTGTTAAATGACCTCACCTTTAAAACCTCCAACTTTAAATTAAATGCATATAACTTCATAGATTTATTTCGAATTTTTTATATCCTACCACGCGTAGGCAAACTAATTTTTGTTTTACAAAGATTTAACTTGTAGAGTGACATTGGAAACCGTTGGAATGGAAAAACTCATAAATGGACGAGTAATGTTATTTAGTACTACTGGTGTTTAATATCAGTTTATGTGACATTACTTATGTCATTACATTATAGGTTCAATTAAATACAAGAATTTATAACTCATTTATTATGACATATCACGTACTTACACCTAGAATGGTGTTAGATAGCATTATTCTAAATGGACACAAAGGGATAATTTTAATAAATTCTGCACCCATTCAAGCATTGTGCAAGTGTTGCTTAAGCCCCCAATTTATGAATTACTCGAGCATTAACTTTTCAATGATAATGTTTTGAATTTATTTGTGTTGTTAAATTATATAAACAATAATAAATTTAAAAGAAGGCTGCATTTAAGATTGAAATCAAGCAATAGTATATCATTCAATGTTTTATTAAGTGGTTGCCAAAGCTTTAGGTTTCTCCTACGTCTTCTTCTTATATAGCATGTGTTTGTCTTCTATTATTGTAGAAGAAATTGAGTAATGAATAGTATTTTTTGGAGAATATGTGGTTAAAATTTAAAATAACTTTATTAGTTTGTGTGTATAATATTTTATTAGGTGAACGTGTTGTGGAAAATCTTACCGTAGCAACAATGTTTTGGAATAATGGGAGAAACATTGCCATATTGTTGTTAGGGTACCTATATTTTGAATTGTCCGGTTTGATTTCTAATCATCATTAAAATTTCGAAATCTAAGTCAAACCATTTTAGAAAAGTTTGGCTTAGTTCAAAATCGCTTCATTGATGTGTCCAGGTGACATCAAACTGCTAGTTTCAGAAAGACACGATTTTCCAATTTGATGAATTATACTTGCAGTTCTATGTCCTTTAACCTTCATGCAGAGGCTATATATAGGATACAATGAACATGCAGGTACATGATTTTTTTACATAATTTTAACGTGGCGGCACCCTGTTTGCCTTTTTTTTTTTTTCCTTCCGATGAAAACTTTACAAATGTAATTTCTGTTGATTTTCTGTTATTTTTTCCTGTACCTATAATGTTGTTCTATAGTATATACTCTATTTGAAGAGGTACATGTACCATTACATGCAGTTGCACCATGAAAAGCTACTGAGAGTGAGTTGTGACACTATGATACTAACATCTTCTAGGTAAGAATACTCTTATCCTTAAAGGAAAAATAGATGAAATTTGTCACTTGAGGAATTAAACAAATTGAGACCATTAAGAGATTTCTATATTTTCCATTTTTTTTTGTGCAAAAAATTAGATTAAGCCACCGTTTGGTGCACATTTTGAAGGTAAGAATGCATTTTTACTATTGATGTGATGGGGAATATGTGGTTGAAAAAGAAGGAAAAGTTATTGATGTGATGAAAAATATTATTTTATTGAAAAATATGTGGCTGAAAATGAGTAGAAAAATGAGAATAAAAAAGATAATGTTGACCGAACATGGCATAAATGTAGTCGTTAGCCAACCATTTTAAATAAAAATTAGAACCAAAACAAGAATATGCAATTTAAATACTGTTTATTAATTTATTTATGCAAACATATATATAAATGTTAAAGTTGAAAACAAAAGGCAGGGTAGGTGATAGCGTGCACGAGAAAGCGGTAGTTGATGGAGGCAATTTTTTTGTGGAATATTATTATCGAAAATCCTCAACTGACAAGTTGGAATCCCTTTTTTTAAATTATAATGTTAAATATTTTGAAGATCGGATCTGGTGGCTATATTTTTTTTGTATTTTTGAGTTTCTTGATCCCTGTGCTTATCTGTTATATTGATTAAAATACTTATATATTGGGCTTTATGAGCACATGATGTGTTGCAGATCTTTCTGTGTGTACGTATCTCAGTGCTAGAAAGTGAAATATTTAAATAGGAATGAGCAACAACGTGATTAATATTGTTTGTAAATTGTAGAAGAAGTGGATGAATTAACCATTATTAGTTTTGCCAGAGGTAAGGGGAAACCCAAGAAGGATGAATCTATATTTACATAATTATTGTACATAATGGATTAAGTCCATGTGGAAGAAATCCGACCGTGGATGTGAAGTGTAGAAAAGTCAAAAATTGTAGACTACCGATGAATACGCGCCATATGTAATGTATTATATAAATGATTACGTTCTTGTAGCATGTTCCAACCCAAGAATGAAATGTAGGTTTTTAAAACAATGGTACAACACAAGAACGATAGAATTGTTACATTTTTTCCCATTTATTATAACAATTCTTTATGAATTTTCATAATTTCAACTTAGGAGAAATGAGTAATATGCATGCATTCGACTTTGTCAAGAAGTTAATGAATATATACATATTTTGTAATTTTACGTAGTATGATTCGTTTACTATCCAAGTTACGTACAATGTTTTAAATAAAGACATAAACTTTTAAAGTTAAGCCGTTGTTCAAGCTCCATTATAATGTAGTTTTTGGGGAAAATCTATTTTGTAATAATAACTTTTTGAAGAATGTGTGATTAAAAAAGAAGGAGAATGTTTGAGTTTAAGTGTAATATTATTATGGGAGAATGTGTGATTAAAAATAAAAGAAAACAAACGTATTATTGAATTAATGGAACCCAAATTGAGGCTAAGTATCAATGAAGCACACCATGACAACTGAATAAATATAATTGAAATTTATCCTACATTTTCTCTCTTGAAAATATGCACGAAAGTTTGGAGACTTTGGCTGCTATCCTATTTTTAATAAACCACCCTTATGGATTGGGAAAGTGAGCAGTTGAACATCATTCAACAAGGGCATTCTGGTCGTGTACAACTTGGCTGAAAGTTGCACAGAAAATGTCAGGAATCTTACTATAGCAACGTTCAAAAAATTTCTACAATTCGCCCGAAATGGGAACCAAACAGGGGAATTTCTAACTCACAAAAGGATGTCTCCGAAATTTACATTTAAAAACCGCGCCACAATAAAATTTCTATAAGAGATAAAATGAGAGAGTATTTTAGCGTAAGAGTGAAAGAAAATGAGACACGACAGTGTGAATATAAAGGTTCATAATAAAATAAGTGCAATATAGATATTCTAATAGAAAATCGTTTTTAATAAAATCAATCAAGTATAGGTTGAAATTGTATTTTAATTTTGTAATTGTATTCGTTGATGGTGAGTATTACGGAAGGCTGCTGATAATTTGTAACAGTGAAGGTGTTTCTCTATGTATTTTATTATTTGCGGCTCATAATAAATTTTCAACTCTTCAGCTTTCTTCTTCTCCCTTCTCTGTATAATTTTCTGGGAAGCCAAAAATCTAGATCCTCCACAATTCTTTGTAAGTATAAATAATCTGCGTTCTTCATTCGTTCCTACCCAATATGGCATGCGTTTTTATGTGTGCTCTATGTGTATTCAAAGTTACACCAGTTGTGAATTTCTATGATTATATACAACAATCTAAACTAAGTTCTCGATAAATTTTCGACTATAAAATTATTTTTTGTTCTTCTGTATATTTCAGAATTGAAGGAGACATGAATGAAAAGCTTTTGAGCGAAGTAAAAGGTGGAGAAAATGTGGACGAGGAAGAGAGAATCACGCTAAAGGAAAAAATATGGAATGAGTCCAAAACTATGTGGATTGTTGCTGGGCCAGCTATGTTTACCCGTTTTTCATCCTTTGGAATCAATATTATTAGCCAGGCGTTTGTTGGCCATATCGGTGCCACCGAACTTGCAGCCTATGCTCTGGTTTTCACTGTTTTGTTGAGATTTGCCACTGGAATTCTGGTACTACATCACATAAACGTTCTTATTCATTGTGGTTTTTAGTTTTGAATTCTTGCTGGCTAAACAAGCTTAGGATACTTGGTGGTTGGGTCATATTCTACATCTAGGCTCATAAGAGTGACACGATTTTAGTAGAGCAAGATAACACGATGAGAGACGAATCAAAATTAACTTTGACATATGTTAATTATTGAAGGTCTAGTTGCTTTAGATCTCTCAATAGATCTAGTAATGGAATTCATGTATATGAACCCAAATCAGGATACCCTTTATTATCTTCTCTTAAGAAGCATAATTTAGTTAACTACGACAAAATAACTTCGCCGATCGTCATTTTGAGGTTGGAGATTCTTTCATTAATTATTTTTGCTCAAAACCTCAAATTGTAGGCTGTGTTTTCTAAGGGAAGGAATGCTCGTCTAAAGTTCCAGTGTGAATGAGTTGTAGAAAAACTTTAAGGTATCTAATTGTCTTTAGTTTTTGTTAATTCATCATGGATTTAATCGTAGTCACCCAATGCATGTTGTTGAAACTTGAGATACAAACTCATCTCAAAGGATTCTTGAATGATGAGAATTGTCCCTCAGAACTAGCTTTCTTGCAATCTTTGATGTGATAAGCTCCGAAACGGGAATGTGCAGGTTCAAATGACATGGAAATACTAATCACAATGGCATAGTAGTAATAAAGGTAATAAATTACATGGCTCAAACAATTTAAGCTAGTAGTTGCTTGTATTTCCAGCTAAATATGAAATGTGCATAGCCAGGATAGTAGTTTGATATTAGTTTATCCTAAATAAATCCCAGTTGTTTCTGAATTAAAAAAATTGTTTGTGAAATTGCTGTTGGGCTTTTTTTGTGGAGCCTAGATCAAGTTTGCCCAAGCCCAAGAATTATTAGGACTTATGTCTTTTGCACATAATTAGGTTACAGCAAGCAACATATATATTTTTATTGTTTTGGGCCTTGTGGCTATATATATATATATATATATATATATATATATATATATATATATATATATATATATCTGTGAGTTCTCTAGAAGTGTGCTTGTGATTCCTCAATAGAAAAATTCTCTACAAGGGCTTGCTGATCCAAATAATTCTTGTGCCTATAATTATCGCCTTCTTGCATTTATCCTTTACTGTCATTGTTCTTTTTTCTATTTATTCTCAACAATATGGTATCAGAGCTGGGTTCGGGTCTATGAGAAGAAGAAGGAAAAAAAAAACGATGGTTGGAGAAGAAGTGAAGGTATTTGGTATTGAGAAGTTCGATGGCAGAGATTATGGGTACTGGAGAATGCAGATAGAGGACTACTTCTATGGCAATAAACTTCATCTTCCACTATTGGGGAAGAAACCGGACAACATGGTGGATGCTGATTGGAAACTGTTAGATCAACAGGTCTTGGGAGTCATTCGGCTGAGTCTTTCAAGATCAGTTGCACACAACGTTATCAAGGAGAAGACCACTACAGATCTCATGACGGCTTTGTCAGGTATGTATGAAATCGTCTGCTAACAACAAGGTTCATGTGATGAAAAAGTTGTTCAACTTGAAGAAGGCAGAAGGTGGGTTTGTCACCCAACATCTGAATGAGTTTAATACTATCACTAATCAATTATCATCTGTTGAAATTGAATTTGATGATGAGATTTGGGCTCTGATATTGTTGGCATCACTACTAAACAGTTGGGAAGCCATGAGAATGGTTGTTAGTAACTCTGCTGGTAAGACGAAATTAAAATACGACGATATTCGTGATTTGATTTTGGTTGAGGAGGTGTGCAGGAGGAACTCTGGGGAGACCTTGGATCAAATTCCACTTTGAATGTTGATGCTTGTTGGAGGTCACATGACAAGAACTCAAACAGAGGAACATCAAGGTCAAGGAAATGAGTAGGAGCAAATCAAGGCCTAGACAACAGACAACTTGCTGGAACTGTGGCAAAATAGGCCACATAAAGAAAAACTGCAAAAACTCGAAGAAGACAGATGCTGACAGTGCGAACATAGTAACTGAAGAAGTACAAGACGCGTTACTACTTGCAGTTCACATCTATGTTGATGACTATATATTGGATTCATGGGCATCCTTTCACATCTCTTCTCTTTGGGAGATCATGAGAAACTATGTTGCCGGTGATTTTGGAAAGGTGTATTTGGCTTATGGAAAAGCATTAAACATTGTGGGAACTAGAGACATTGACGTTGCACTTCCTAATAGGAATGTGTGGACCTTGCAGCATGTTAGACACATTCCCGAGTTGAAGAAAAATTTAATTTTCGTAGGACAGCTCGACGACTCCAATCACTCGGTAATGTTCTCAAATTGCACCTGGAAGGTTACTAAAGGAGCACTGGTATTGGCTCGAGGCAAAAAGACTGGTACTCTTTACATGACTGACTGTTATAATGACACCATTGCTACCAACGCTGTAGAGATCACCGCAGAGTTGTAGCACTACAGGCTTGGCCATATGAGTCAAAAAGGCATGAAAGAACTTCTGTCAAAAGGCAAGCTACCAGAGCTAAAGTCAGTTGACCTGGGCATGTGTGAGAGCGTATACTTGGAAAACAGAAGAAGGTCAGTTTCTTGAAGAGTAGCAGAGCCTTAAAATCAGGAAAGCTAGACCTTATACACACAAATTTATGGGGACCCTCTCCAGTGGCATCTCTTGGAGGTTCCAGATACTATGTCACGTTTATCGACGATCACAGTAGAAAGGTGTGGGTTTATTTTCTGAAATTGAAATCTGATGTATTTGATGTGTTCAAAAGGTGGAAGGACCTAGTTGAGAAAGAGACAAACCAGAAGCTGAAATGCTTAAGGTCTGACAATGGTGGAGAATACATTGATGGAGGATTCAAGGAGTACTACGCAGATCATGGTATCAGAATGGAAAAGACCATCCCTAGGACACCACAACAAAATGGAGTCGCTGAGCGCATTAACAGAACTATCAATGAGCGTGCAAGGAGTATGAGGCCGCACATAGGGCTACCACCTACATTCTGGGCAGATGCAGTTAACATTGCAGTGTACTTGATCAATCGTAGACCATCGGTCCCATTGGAGTACGGACTACTTGAGGAGGCTTGGAATGGAAAAGAGGTTAAGCTTTCCCACCTATAAACCTTTGGTTGTATTTCTTACGTTCTTGTTGATTCCAACGCTCGCAGTAAACTTGAAGCAAAATCAATAAAATGCTATTTCATTGGTTATGGAGACGAGTCATTTGGTTATTGATTTTGGGATTAGCAGAGGAGAAAGATTATTAGGAGCAGAAAGGTGGTGTTCAATGAGAAAGTCATGTACAAAGACAAACCTAGCACAATTGCTGATATAACTCTTCAACAGTCCAAGTTCGTGAATTTGGATGACCTTCCGAGGTCACAGTGTAATGTAGAGACATGGGTGACAGTGAAAGTGGACCCAGCACATCCATTCCACAGTCTGATCCAGAACCATCCACACCTGCAGCTAGAATTCGGAGGTATACTAGGACTATTCGACGCCGACAGCATTTTTCACCCACATTGAATTACATTCTATTGACAGACGATGGAGAACCGCAAAGTTACGAAGAAACCTTGCAAGATGAGAATTCGAATAAGTGGGAGTTGGCCATGAAGGATGAGATGGATTCCTTGCTAGGAAATCAGACATGGGAGTTAATAGAACTTCCACCTGGGAAAAAGGCTTTGCAAAATAAGTGGGTGTACTGTATAAAAATTGAGCACGATGGTAACAAGAGATACAAGGCAAGACTTGTTGTAAAAGGCTTTCGGCAGAAAATGGGCATTAACTACTCTGAGATTTTCTCTCATGTGGTGAAAATCACAACCATCAGGCTAGTATTGGCAATAGTTGCTACTGAAGACTTGTATCTTGAACAATTAGACTTGAAAACATCTTTTCTTCATGGGTTTTCTTCATGGGGATCTAAAAGAAGACATCTACATGCACCAGCCTGAAGGGTTCATAGTGCAAGGTAGAGAGATTTTGATTTGCAAACTAACAAAGAGCTTGTACGGTTCGAAACAAGCCCCTAGACAGTGGTACAAGAAATTTGACAAATTCATGTGTAGCTCAGGGTATATCAGGTGTCAGGAAGATCACTTTTGCTATGTCAAGCATTTTGACAACTCTTATATCATTCTATTGCTATACGTAGATGATATGCTCATTGCAGGGTCCAGCATTAAGGAGATCAAAAATCTGAAGGAACAATTGTCAAAACAGTTTGCAATGAAGGATTTGGGAGCTGCCAAACAAATTCTTGGTATTAGGATCATCAGAGATAGAGTCAAGGGCACGTTGAGACTTTCACAGGCTGAGTACGTGAAAAAGGTACTCGGTAGATTTAACATGGACTAGGCCAAACCAGTTGGTACACCGTTGGGAAGTCACTTCAGACTCAGCAAAGATCAGTCACCTAAAATAAAGGAGGAACACGACTACATGGGTAAGGTTCCTTATGCTTCAGCTATCGATTCTCTAATGTATGCTATGGTTTGCACCAGACCAGATATCGCCCATGCAGTGGGAGTCGTAAGTAGATACATAAGTAACCCAGGAAGACAACATTCGGAGGCTGTGAAATGGATTTTAAGGTACCTAAAAGGCTCCACAAAAGCGTGTCTGTGGTTCACTGGAGAAAGTCTGGAGCAACGGGGTTTTGTTGATGCTGATTTGGCCAGAGATGCTGAAAGCAGAAAGAGTACCACTAGCTTCGTTTACACTTTGGGTGGTACTGTCGTGTCATGGGGTTCCAATCTGCAGAAGACAATATCTTTATCTACTATAGAAATTGAGTATGTTGCAGTGTCAGAAGCTTCAAAGGAGATGATTTGGCTACAAAGCTTCTTGGAGGAACTGGGCAAAAGGAAACAAAAGGGTACTCTTTACAGTGGCAGTCACAGTGCCATATTCCTAGCCAAGAATTCGGCATTTCATTCCAGGACCAAGCACATTCAGATCAAGTATCATTTCATTTGATCCTTACTTGAAGATGGTCAGTTGATACTTGAAAAGATTTGTGGAAGCAAGAACCCTGCTGATATGTTGACAAATGGTGTTACACTTGAGAAACTAAAGTTATGCGCAACTTCAGTTAGTCTTCTGGCTTGAAGGCAGGGGTTGTATATTGCAGAGGTGGAAGATTTTCTTTTTGGCGGATGATGATGCATTGGTTGAGTTAGTCTCCAAGTGGGAGAATTGTTGGGCGTTTTTGTGGAGCCTAGATCAAGTCTGACCAAGCCCAAGCCCAAGCCCAAGAATTATTAGGACTTCTGTCTTTTGCACATAATTAGGTTACAGTAAGCAACGTATATATTTTTATTGTTTTGGGCCTTGTGGCTGTACATTCAGATATATATATATATATATATATATATATATATATATATGAGTTCTCTAAAAGTGTGCGTGTGATTCCTCAATAGAAAAATTCTCTGCAAGGGCTTGCTAAACCAAATAATTCTTGTGCCTAAAATTATCGTCTTCTTGCATTTATCCTTTACTGTAATTGTTCTTTTTTCTATTTATTCTCAACAATTTTTTTATAGACTCCCAGGATACGATTCTCAAAGCATTTATTAGCATTCGAAATCCAGGTTATCTTTCTAGTTTCTGTAATCTTGCTCGAGTGTAATAAGAGACAGATAGAATGAGGTCCAAACGCATGCACATGTTTGATGCACTTCAGACTCCAAATCCTCAATGCCAAACACCATAATAGGCTGGCGGAAAATCTCGAAGCACTAGACCTGCTTCATCACAAGTATATATGGAATTTTCTAGAAATATTTATCATCAACTTCACCGCACAAGAGAAGTCTAGGAAATGGAGAATGTATATCTACCTAAAGTGTTGCTTATCATTTTATCAAGAACCATAAGGATGAAATTTTTTCCATTTCTATTGTGCAGTTGGGCATGGCCAGTGGATTGGAAACTCTATGTGGACAAGCATACGGTGCAAAACAGTATCACATGCTTGGGATATATCTTCAACGATCGTGGCTTGTTTTGATAGTAACCACAACTCTACTTTCACCAATTTTTATTTTTGCATCCCCTATTTTAAAAGCTTTAGGCCAAGACGAAGGTATTGCAGAAATGGCGGGAACTATTGGTCTCTGGTTCGTTCCAGTGATATATTCCTATATTGTATCATTTAGCTGCCAAATGTATCTACAAGCACAGAGCAAGAACATGATTATTACATACTTGGCGGCATTTTCACTATCAATCCACATCTTTCTCTCTTGGCTTTTAACAGTAAAGTACAAGATGGGGATTACGGGTGCCATGATATCCACTATTTTGGCATACTGGATCCCTAATGTTGGTCAGCTAATATTTTTATTCTCTGGAGGATGTCCAGAAACGTGGAAAGGTTTTTCGTTTTTAGCTTTCAAAGATCTTTGGCCAGTAATCAAGCTTTCTTTATCGTCCGGTGCAATGCTCTGGTTAGGCTTATTTCCTATACTTGAAGGTTAATATACGACATAAAATGTTGTTCTAAGAATATAATATAAAGATAAGATAGATTGTTATGTCATAGTGTACATTGGTTTCATTCTGTTGACGAGGTTTGAAACTGATAATCTGTTCAATCTGGTTTCCCTTTGTATTATCTTTCCTGCAATACTTCGCTAAAAGAAATCAAAGATTAATTTAGCAAAGAAATGACTTTATATTTAACCTTTCTAAGCCATCGATCTGAATTTTTTTTTGTCATAACCCTTTGGTATCTTTGACAGCCTTGAACTCTGGTACACCACAATCCTGATTCTGTTGACAGGAAACCTGAAAAACGCCGAGGTTGCAATTGATGCTCTTTCTATCTGGTAACACTTTTTCCCTCTTTAATTTCCTTCTCGTCGTAGCTTTCGTTATTCCCAACGATGAAAGTGTATTCTTTCTTACAGCATTAACATCAATGGTTGGGAAATGATGATAGCTCTTGGTTTCTTGGCTGCAGCAAGGTACTTCTACTTATTCTTATTTTCGTCAAAAATGACTAAACTATCTGAGCTCGTTTATTTTTATATTGATCCTACTACTTTTCACGTATCCTCATTTTCTATATTTTAGTGTTCGCGTTTCAAATGAGCTTGGGAGAGGGGACTCTAAATCTGCCAAGTTTGCAATAATAGTTACAGTTCTAACTTCGTTAGCCATTGGACTAGTTCTTTTTGTATTTTTCTTGTTCTTTCGGGGACGTCTAGCTTATATATTCACGAAAAGTCAAGACGTGGCTGTGGCAGTCGCTAATTTGTCACCTCTTCTGGCATTGTCAATACTCATGAACAGTGTTCAACCGGTTCTTTCTGGTAAGATTATGTTCTGTTCTTTATATTATTTCAGGATTATTTTCAGCAACAATCTATTACTCGAGAAGAAGTAATACTTTCAGTAGCAGTGATTAGAAGAATTTAAGTTCAAATCTTTTTCTGCTACAATAGGTGTTGCCATTGGGGCTGGACAGCAGAGCACTGTGGCATATGTTAACATAGGATCTTATTACTTAATAGGAATTCCTATAGGAGTTGTGCTTGGTTATGTTATCAAACTACAAGTTGAAGTGAGTTTTTATCTCTCATTTTTACATTTTATTATTTTGCTTATTCTATAGTTTTTTTATACACAAGCTGGCATGAATATTTCTTATTTTACATTATGATCCATTGATTTTCTCTACTGTTGTGTTCCGTAGGGTATTTGGATTGGAATGTTATTTGGCACACTCGTTCAAACTATCATACTCGTAATATTGACTTACAGAACTGATTGGGATAAACAGGTAACATGGCTTCATTCGTTCTCACTTTCTGGTTTGGAGAATTTGATACCTTGATGAGAAGTAATAATTAGAAATGATACCGAAAATAAATTTAATTTATATCACCCTTCATTTCAACTACTCATTCAAATATCTCTCTGCTGCAGGTATCCCTTGCTCAAAGACGAGTTCACAGATGGTTTGTGGAATCTGAAACCGATACAAATTTGCTGTCAACTGCTTGAAGAAAATTTTACTCATATGGGACATATTTTCTTGGGGAAAATAAGTGGAATGAAGCCTAAACATGGGAATATCTAAATTCATATTTTTAGATACTTTTTTAGACATATTGCCGATACTAAGTAGTAGTCAAAAATTTGTATCCACTCTTCATGGTATTATGTATGAATTAGGTATATGATCATTGTGAATTCTTCAGAACAAAAGTCTTTTGGAATTTGATAAGTATGATTTCAAGTAATTTTTTGTGTAATATCAATATCGTTACGTAGAATTCTATGAGACACAAAATTCCCATATTTCTTTTCTTTTTAGTAAGAAAGTTAAAATGAATGGAATATATGATTGACAATTATAATTACAAATAATATCGACCATTAACAGAAGCTAATCTAACTGTTTAAATAGATTTCAATAAAACGTTATAAACCCTATCCCCACCCTTTATAACCCCTAAATTTTCTACCCCCAGTCTCCCTCAATGGTGCATCCCCCAATTTTATCCACTCCGGCTTCCCTCTCCTCAAACCAATGCAGGTTAATTGTGATACGACGCTTTACAAAATTTGGAGATGATCATAAAATTGTAGCAAATTGGGATAGCCGCTTAAAGAACGTCTTCTCCTTTTAGCCTAGTTTCTTGCTGGCTCTTAAAGAACTGGATCGTGGATATTGAAAGATAAATCTTTTTGTGAGAAATCCAAACAGTGGTGGTGGTTTGAGAATCAGATAGGCTGCCGATGGCTGTTTCTGTTCTTGCTTTGGAGATGGGGGATTGAGAGGAGGAGTAAGTAACACGCTAATGAGGGACTAATGTGTACAAAAATTTATGTATTATTAAAGGTAATTGGTGTGTTTGGGAGTGACGATAACGATTTTTAAAGGTTTAACTAAAATCTATTTAAATCATTAGATTAGCTTCGATTAATAGTCAAGATTATTTGTCAATTGAGAATATCGTTAATATACAACAAATTTAAATATTTCAAAATCCTATCTCCATGGAACTTTTGCAATTAAAAAAGTGTGACAGATTGAAGATTTTTAGCGAAATTAAAAAAATAATAATAATAATGTCATTAGAATATTGATTAATTTGACTACTTGAATGATATATGATTATATAATGTCTAATCATATTTTTTAAAATTAAATAATTAAATTATATTTTATATTGAATCAGAAATTCAATTTGACTTTATTGTAGAGCATGATTTGTTAGATCATCGTTGGATCAATAATGATGCAAAATTTAAAAATTCACTTGGATATTCAATGAAGACCAAATGATTCTTCAATCGAATGAAATCCTATATAATGTTAGTTCTCTTTCATGAAAATTTTTCATTAACCATCATTAGTTAAAATAGAGACTGAATTTTCTATATTTTTGAAAATTAATCAAAGAGATAAATGATGCCTCGTCATCCTTCTTGTTCACCATCTAGATATTATTTATATCTAATAGAATTGATACAAGTATTAAATGATTGCATGGTGTTCACAACGTGAAGCTTGTGAAATTACTGTTTAAATTATGACCATAATTTTCAAATTTTACAATTAAGACGGTGTGTCTTGCTAATAATAATGATCATCATAATTTTTAGTTGAAATGTAGATAAATGGTTTAACACTATTGCTTGTTAAACTCCCCCAATTAATTTAATTGAGAATGAAGTATTTCCCATTTCGGTTTAGAGAATACTATTACGCATCATGCCACATCAAGTTCTTCCTTTTATAATTGGCTTTTATATATATATATATATATATATATATATATATATATATATATATATATATATGGGGCACGGCTGAAGCATATGTATTCGATTTTAATATAAAAATCTCCAAACGAAAATATAGCAATTAGTAAAGATGTCCACATCAACGAGGCATAAGTTTCTATGAATTTTTAGACATAACATATTATAAAATCTCATAAGAGGCTTAAGTACCCGATATATTGAATATTGAGATATCTCAATAAGTTGTGCTATTATAGAAATAGAAATGGAATCGAAAAGAAAAAAGTTGTCAATAATACTTTTGAACATTATGTATTTCATCTTATTATGAATGGTGAGGAATCGAAATAAATTTGTCAGAACATAACGATCGAAGTACTGATTGATCAAATAAAATGATACGATCATACTAAAATTGAATTTACTAGTGAAGCCTGAAGTTTCTACATAAGATCCTAGTAAAATTAAACTTATTAGAGAAACCTGAAATTTCTAGATTTTTAGTCGGAATGCCTAAATGTGTATACTTATGCGGAATGAAAATGGAAAAAGTAAAGTCGTAATATGAAATGTAAGACTTTTTACATAATGAATTTCGCGAAAACTTGTATAAATAGATAAGTTATCGTTTGATGGATATAATCACAATTCTCTACCTTGTTAGCAAACGATGCATGCATTTTGATATAAATATAATAAATATGATTATAGTCAACTTATCTTATATAAATTTAATACTATTTTATAAGGATTTAATATGTTTGAAGTATAATTCAAGTGATATTATAACGTGAAGGAGTAAATACGCGTTGTACTCTTTTTTCTTTGACCAAGATTTTATCCCATTGGAATTTCTTGGCAATATTTTTAACTATTGATAACTTTTGTAACGTATTCAAAAAAAATAAATGTACTTTTTTTCTTTCATTAGGATTTTTCCCACAAAATTTTTCCTAACAAGGCTTTTATGGGGCATATTTTTTATGTAATGAATGTCCATAACATATAAGATATTTACTCTCAAAATAATAATTTGATATATATAAAACTCCTGAAGAAATCAACAAGAGCTATTTTTGGAATCATCAAGTTTTGTCCCACTAAATTTTCTTGAAAACATTAACAAACAAGACATTAATCTTGAAGGCATTGACATATAAGATATTAATATTGAAGACACTGATATACTAAACATGACTCGCTTGATATAAGAATTGAAATTAGAGGGACCAGTTGTACTATTTTTCCTTAACTCAAGTTTTGACCTATTGGGTTTGCTTGACAAGATTTTAACGGGCAGATATTTTGCAGTGTGTCATTCAAGAAACAGTGTTGTAAATGCTAAATCTATTAGTAAATGACAATTGTACCCCTACAATTCTAGAAATTATTATAATTTTATCATTAACCGTTCCCTATAAAATATGGGGCTTGGTTCTCAATAAAACACATAATTTTTTTGGCTTCTCTTTTTGGTTCACTTTTTTCTCTCTAATTTATAACATATACTTAAATATACATCCCTTGGTCTTGTTAAAATATATATCATTGCACTACATTGGCTGGTTATTGAGCTCATTAAAGTGCACCTACTGGGACCACATTTATTTTGTTGCAACATATTCTTTTATTCTTTTTGTATCACATGGTTTGTTAATATTTCGCTTGTTCACTACTCCAAGTTATATTATATATATTTGTATCATGTACAATTGATATTAAGTGAATCAATACAATTATCCATAGTTATCATCTTCACTTCTCTTTATCAACTTTTTAAACTTGGTATCAGAGCTATGACTAATAACGAATCAAATCAGAACACTCAATCAGCTCAGCCCATCTCAAGTGCACTGATGCCTTCAATGGTAGGAGGTACTCAGCAACCATCACTTGGGATCAATCTCTCTCAAGTTGTTCAAGTAAAACTTAATAGAAACAACTTTTTTCTCTGGAAAAATATGGTCATACCAATCATCAGAGGACACAACCTTGAAGGCTTCATCATGGGAGCAAAGGCATGTCCACCTGAGTTCATAGTTACTGAGACCACTGGATCTGCTGGTACAACTGTGGAAATGGTTCATAACACTGAATACATAAAGTGGATGTCCACTGATTAGCTATTAATGGGCTGGTTATACTCCTCAATGACACCAGAAATAGCTATGAGAGTAATGGGATCATCGAGCTCTTGTGAACTCTAGAATGCAGTCCAGGAAAGTTTTGGAGTCTTGAACAAATCAAGGATAATTTTCCTTGTTAGTGAGCTTCAAAGGACCAGAAAAGGATCAATGACAATTGATCAGTATCTCAACACCATAAAGCAATTGGTAGACAATCTGGAGATTACTGGTAAGACAGTACCTCAAGGTGATTTAATCACACAAGTATTGGCTGGTTTGGATGAGGGGTACCCTCTTATTGTAGTTCAAATCAATTGTAGAGATTCCATCTCTTGGCATGAGTTACAATCAATCCTAATGACTTATGAAAGTAGGATTGAACACCTTAATGCTGTGAAAAATAGTTTTGCTTCTGTAAACTTGAGCCAGACATCTGCAAATTTTGTTCACAGATCAAATAGAGAAGGAATGTTCAATTCCAGTGGCAGAGGCTATAGTAACAGAGGTGGTAGAAACAAAAGGGAGAACAATAACATGATTAACTGGTAGCAAGGGACCTCGTCAAATTTGTAAAATAAACAATCATCTAGCTGATAAATGTTTCAATCGCTATGATGACAGATATATGGGGGCTAAACCTGAGATGCACTATCAGACTAACTCATCAGTACCGGCAACATTTGTGGCTTTATCAAACACTATTGCAGACCCTGCTTGGTTTGCAGACTCTGGAGCAAGCTATTATGTTACTGGGGGAAAGGAAAATCTGATGGATTCACAAGAATATGGTGGTAAGGAGAGACTCATTGTTGGAAATGGTAATAAACTTTATATTTCTCGCATTGGCACAAATCACTTAAGCACATTAGACAGCAAGTCACTAGCTCTAAAAAATGTTCTGCTAGTACCTTCAATCAAGAAAAACTTGATAAGTGTTTCACAATTAACTGTTGATAATGCTGTCTTCAGGGAATTTCATGCTGGTTTTTGTATTGTTAAGGGCAAACTATCGAAGAAGGTGCTGCTTGAAGGGAAGCTTAAAGACGGACTATATCAATTTGAATTTCCAAATCAAGATGAAAAGCCTCACTACCAAGACTCAGTTGCCTCAAATAAATTAAATCCTTCTGTTTTTGCTGCTAAGTCTAGAACATCTGAAGCTATTACTCAAAATGAATCAAAATTTAAACTATGGCACCTAAGACTTGGACATCTATCAGGTCATGTAATGTCACAAGTTCTTAATTCATGTAATGAAAAGCTCAATGTTAATGAAATTAGTCATTTCTGTGATGCACGTTAGCTTGGAAAATCTCATTCATTGCCCTTTAAACTTTCTAACTCTCGTGTTTCAGCTCTTCTTGATCTAATCCCCACAGATGTGTGGGGACCTGTACCTAGCCAATCCACTTCAAGTTTTAGATATTACATAATCTTCATTAATGATCATACCGGATGCACTTGGATCTACCCTATGAAAAGCAAATCAGAAGCCTTAACTCAATTCATCCTGTTTAAGAACCTTTTTGAAAACAACTTTGAAAAGAAAATAAAGGCTCTTCAAGCTGACTGGGGAGGTGAGTTCAGAACCTTCACCAATCTAGCCCTACAATCTGGTATTGAAATGAAAATCTCCTGCCCTCATACTTCAGCCCAAAATGCAGAGCTGAGAGAAAGCATAGGCATATCACAAAAATAGGTCTCACTCTCATTGCTCACTCTAACATACCTTTTACATTACTGGTGGGAAGCCTTTCACACCGCTACATACCTCATCAACAAATTGCCTACCTCAATCCTCAATAAAAAGTTACCTTATGAAATTATAAATCACCAGGAAGTTGACTACAAATCCCTTAAGGCCTTTGGATGTGCCTGTTTTCCGTGCCTAAGGCCTTACCAAAATCATAAGTTCAGCTTTCATTCCACCAAGTCTGTCTTTCTTGGCTTCACTAATTCACATAAAGGTCACAAATGTCTGAGTCCCACTTGTAAAATCTATATCTCCAGACATGTTATTTTCAATGAAAATGATTTTCCCTTCATGTCTGGATTCCTTGATAAAAGAAACAATTGCTAAACTAAGGATACTATCATTCAATATCTGCCTTTCAACAACTTTCAAAATCTTGATTCTACATATTCAACTGATAAAGTCCCTCCTAATGCTGCCTCAACAGATAGGCCTTCGAGAACTGAGGAGTTGGGAACATCTGAAAATGAATTACTGGAGAGAAATGTAAATGAAGTGCAAAGGACTAATGAAAATGAAACAATAAGAGTTCAAAGTGAAAATGCTACTGCTGAAGAAGAGCAGGATGAAGCAAATGAGGGGAAAAATCAAAGTGCAACTGAATTGAGCAGGCAGAACATTAAGCATCCCATGGTTACCGAAGCAAAGCATGTATTTTCAAATCAAGGGTATATTCAATTCTTTGCAATGAGCACAGAAATAAGTAAGATAATTCTGAACTCAATGATGTTCACAAGGCTTTGGCAAGCAAGGATTGGAGAAATGCTATGACAAATGAATACAATGCTCTCTTGAAAAATAAAACGTGGAAGCTTGTACCACTATCACTCAGTCACAAAGTCATAGGCAACAAGTGGGTGTTTAGAATCAAATGAGATTCTGAAGGAAAGGTGTTAAAACACAAAGCTAGGCTGGTTGCTGAGGGTTTCCTTCAGACCTCAGGGGTTGATTATCATGAGACTTTTAGCCATGTAATCAAAGCTTCTACCTTAAGAATAATTCTCACACTTGCAACTTCAAGAAGCTGGAGCATCAGGTAGGTGGACATCAATAATGCGTTTCTGAATGGCAGATTATAAGAAGTGTATATGAGCCAACTTGAAGGCTTCATCAATAAAGATAATCCTACTTTCATATGCAAGCTTGAGAAGACTCTCTATGGATTAAAGCAAGCACCTAGAGCATGGTATGAAAAGGTTAAAAAAACACTTCTGGAGTGGAAGTTCACGAAATCAAAGGCAAGCTGTTCTTTATTCTTCCACAAAAATCAAGGGCAAGTAATCTTTGTTCTAGTGTATATTGACGACATCGTGATAGCTGGTAATGATCACAATATGCTGCAAAGCTTCATTGATAATCTGAACAAGCAATTTGCATTAAAAGATTTAGGTGAGTTACATCAATTTCTGGGAATTGAAGTCAGAAGGGATGAATTAGGTATGTGTCTTACTCAAACTAAGTACATAAAGGACCTGTTAAAAAGGTTCAATCTTCTACACCTGAAGCCGTGTGCAACTCCAATGACTGCCGGTAAATATATCTCAAAAGATGAAGGTGAAAGCATGACTGATCCATCCTTGTATAGGAGTGCAATTGGAGGCTTACAATACCTGGCTCATACTAGACCTAATATAGCATTCTCAGTAAACAAGCTCAGTCAATTCCTTCAAAATCCCTCAGACATACATTGGAAGGCAGTCAAAAGAGTTTTCAGATACCTAAAAGGAACAATTAAACAAGGTTTGTGGATCCAAAGAAGTGAAACGATCAGCATAACTAGCTTTGCTGACACAGATTAGGCTTCTTACCCTGATGATAGGAGGTCAACAGCAGCATATTGCATCTACCTAGGAGACAGCTTGGTTGCTTGGTCCTCTAAGAAACAACAGGTTGTGGCACGATCCAGTACCGAATCAGAATATAGAGCTTTGGCTCATGTTACAGCTGAGGTAGCTTCGATTGAATCTCTACTCAAAGAAATTGGTTTGTGTCCAATTTCATTGTCTATCCTGTGGTGTGACAACCTTAGCGCTAGTGCTCTAGCCTCTAATCATGCTCGAACCAAGCACATCGAGCTTGATATCCATTTTGTTCGAGACAAATTTCTTGAAGGAAAACTAAGGATACTGTTACAAGAGTAAACATATAATACCCTAATGTATAGAATGTTATCTATATGGACTTGTCTTGTAAATACTATTAGACTTGTGTATATATGTAAACCTAAGGGATTATGTATGAATAAGAAAAATAATAGAATTCCCTCTCCTGTCTCTCGTGAACGATTACATGGTATTAGAGCTGCTGTCACGCCGTCCTCTCCTCTGCAGTCTCCGATGCTAGGGCTCCGTACAGCAGTCGCCGGCGCCGTGTGCGAGCTGCTGTGTTTCACTAGTCAACCGAGCTGTAGTCGCCAGTGTCGGACTTGAGCTACAGTCACGCTGTCCTCTCCTCTTCGCGAGCTGCAGTAGCCGGTGTTCTTCTGTTTCCGTCACCTCCTTCGTCGCGAGCTACAGTAGTCGTTTCTAATGGGCTTTCACCTGGGCTGTTTGTTGGTCTTCAGCATTGAGTTTTTGGGGCCTGTAGTTTACCTGTTGATTGGGTTCTACTGTGCCCAGCTCGTTTACAGCCAGTTCTTGGAAGTGTGGGTGGTTTGCAATTTGTAGGTTGTTACCTGGAACTTGCAGTCTTCTGGGAGTGACAGGTTCGGGTTCTTCAAGTATTTTGTTATTTGTTGTGATTGTTTCCTCTGTTATTCATTTGATATTTGATAAATGGAGGATAAGACGTCTATGGTTGTGTCTGAAGTGATTCCTATGATGTCAAGAATCACGGAACATAAACTTAGTAGATCTAATTATTTGGATTGGAGTAAGACTATAAGATTGTATTTGCGGAGTATTGTTATGGATAATCACTTAACTGATGAACCACCTAGTGATAGTTCGAAAGCCTCTTGGCTAAGGGATGATGCTCATCTGTTTTTGCAAATGCGCAATTCCATTGATAGTGAGGTGGTTGGTTTGATAAACACTGTGAATTTGTGAAAGAATTAATGGAGTATTTGGAGTTTGTGTACTCTGGCAAGGGAAATATCAAACACTTATGAGGTATGTCAAGCCTTTTATCGTGCAGAAAAAGGGGACAGATCTCTTACCGACTACTTTATGAATTTTAAAAAGACTCATGAGGAGCTTAATATGCTACTTCCATTCAGTACTGATGTCAAAGTTCAGCAAGCTCAGAGAGAAAAAATGGCGGTTATGAGCTTCTTGTCTGGTCTTCCTTCTGAGTTTGAGACTGCTAAATCTCAAATTCTATCTAGCCCTGATATATCCTCTTTAGAAGAAGCTTTTAGTAGGGTACTCCGCATAGAATATTCAGCTTCTACTCACCTTAATAGTGCTCTTGTCAGTCTCACCTCTGAATCTGGGAGACAGTCATTTAGAAATGACAATAAGGGGGAAAACTTAAGTAACTACAATCGAAAGTTTAATGTTCGAGGATAGGGTTCGGGAGGTGTGGTATGTCACTATTGTCAAAAGCCAGGACATGTGAAGAGAGACTGTAGAAAGTTGCAGCGTAAGAATCAGTTGAACCAGTCAGCCCATGTTGCATCTACTAATGATGCTTCTGAGAATATTCTAATATCTGCAGATGAGTATGCCAAGTTCTCACAATATCAAGAATCTCTAAAGTCTTCATCTACTCCTATCACTGCAATCGCTGATTCAGGTAAAATGAACACATGCCTTGTTTCTTCATCTTCGAAATAGGTCATTGATTCTGGTGTCACAAATCACATAACAGGTAATTCTAGTCTATTCTCTTCTTTCCAGTCACATGCTTCTAGTTCTATAGTTACTCTAGCAGATGGGTCTACATCTCATGTTCTGGGGTCCGGCACAATTATTCCAACACCCTCAATTCCTTTACACTCTGTTTTAAGTTTATCTAATTTGTCTTTTAATCTAGTCTCTATCAGTAAGGTCACTCGTTCTCTTAATTGTTGTGTCTCATTCTATCCTATTTTTGTCTGTTTCAGGATCTTATGACGAAGAAGATTATTGGTAAAAGACATGAATCTGGAGGCCTCTACATTCTTGATACACAAACACCAAAGTCTATTGTTTGTTCTGGAGTTGTGACCCCTTTTGAAGCACATTGTCGGCTCGGTCATCCTTCGTTGCCTGTGTTGAAGAAACTTTCCTCAGTGTTCTAGTTTATCTTCACTAGATTGTGAGTCCTGTCAGTTTGCCAAACATCACCGTTTGAGCTCTAGTCTAGAGTTAATAAAAGAGCTAGTGCCCCTTTTGAGTTAGTTCACTCCGATGTTTGGGGTCCGTGTCCTGTTCTGTCTAAAGTTAGGTTTAAATATTTTGTTACCTTTGTTGACGATTATTCTCGAATGACATGGTTATTTTTCATGAAAAATCGTTCAGAACTGTTCTCTCATTTTACAGCTTTTTGTGCTGAAATCAGAACACAATTGAATGTTCCTGTAAAAACTTTGAAAAGTGACAACGCTAAGGAATATTTATCATAATACTTCCACAATTATATGGTTCAACATGACATTATCCATCAAACTTCTTGTGTTGATACACCATCTCAAAATGGAGTTGCTGAAAGGAAAAATAGACATCTTCTTGAAACTGCTAGAGCCTTGTTGTTTCAAATGCAGGTACCTAAACATTTTTGGGCTGATGCTGTTTCTACTGCCTGTTTTCTGATTAACCGTATGCCTTCCTCCGTTTTATCTGGTGAGACTCCCTTTCATGCCATTTTCCCTCACAAGTCCTTATTTCCTATTGAACCTAGGACATTTGGTTGTACTTGTTTTGTTCGGGATGTTCGACCTCATGTTACAAAACTTGATCCCAAATCTCTAAAGTGTATCTTTCTTGGTTATTCACGTGTGCAACAAGGGTATCGATGTTATTGCCCAATCTTAATAGGTACCTTGTGTCTGCTGATGTTACATTTCTAGAACAAACACCATTTACTTCATCATCGGGTTCTATTAGTCTGTCGGAGGATGATGATGATTTATTAATCTTTACGTGTACATCTCCTAGTTCTACTCTTCCCTCATCTGCTCGGGTCACACCTGCTATAACACAGGTTTACTTTCGCTGCCACCAATTTACTGTTCCTGATCCGGTTCCTATTCCTCCACCATCTGTTTCATGTCCTGCACCAGTTCCTTCGTCATCAGATCCAGTTCCCAGTTCGAGTGATGATCTTCCTATTGCACTTCGCAAAGGTAAACGTCAATGTACTTATCCAGTATCTTCTTTCATGTCATATAACCATTTATCGCCATCATCTTGTTCTTTTGTTGCATCTCTTGATTCTGTCACTATTCCTAAAACTGTTCATGATGCTCTATCTCATCCTGGATGGCGTAATGCTATGATTAAGGAGATGAATGCTTTAGATGAAAATGGTACTTGGACCCTGGTACACTTACCTGCAGGTAAAAAGGCTATTGGATGTAAATGAGTGTTTGCAGTTAAAGTCAATCTGGATGGGACTGTTGCTAGATTAAAAGCTCGGCTTGTTGCTAAGGGGTATGCTCAGACATATGGGGTTGATTACTCTGATACCTTCTCTCCTATTGCTAAACTTACGTCGATCAGGTTATTTATTTCTATGGCAGCTACACATAATTGGCCCCTGCATCAGTTAGACATTAAGAATGCATTCCTTCATGGTGATCTTCAGGAGGAAGTTTATCTGGAGCAACCACCTTGCTTTGTTGCTCAGGGGGAGTATGAGAAAGTTTGTCATCTTCATAAATCCTTGTATGGCTTGAAACAAAGTCCTCGGGCCTGGTTTGGAAAGTTTAGTCGGGCTATTGAAAAGTTTGGCATGAAGAAAAGTAAGTCCGACCATTCTGTTTTCTATAAGCAGTCTGTAGCCAGTATCATCCTATTAGTTGTCTATGTTGATGACATTGTCATTACTGGGAGTAATTCTGGTGGTATTTCATCTCTCAAATCTTTTCTTCACAGTCAGTTTCACACAAAGGATTTAGAAACACTAAAGTATTTCTTGGGTGTTGAGGTGACGAGAAGTAAGAAAGGGATCCTCTTATCTCAAAGAAAGTATGTTCTTGACTTGTTGACTGATACAGGAAACTTGGGGGCTAAGCCATATAACACTCTAATGGTTCCAAATTCGCAGCTTACAAAAGATGGTGAATTGTTTGAAGATCCTGAAAGATATAGAAAATTGGTTGGGAAGTTGAACTATCTTACAGTGACTCGTCCAGAAATTGCCTATTCACATAGTAAGTATGGTAAGTCAGTACATGTCTTCTCCAACTGTCGATCATTGGAGAGCTGTAGAACAAATTTTATGCTACTTAAAGGAGCACCTGGGAGAGGAATTCTGTATGGCAATCATGGTCATACTAGGATTGAATGTTTTTCAGATGCTGACTGGGCAGGATCCAAGGAAGATCGAAGATCTACATCTGGCTATTGTGTATTTGTTGGCGGAAATTTGGTTTCATGGAAAAGCAAGAAGCAGAGTGTGGTTTCACGTTCAAGCGCAGAATCAGAATATAGGGCTATGGCTAAGTCCGTGTGTGAGATAATGTGGATACATCAACTCCTCACTGAAGTGGGCCTCAAGACTTTAATACCGACTAAGTTGTGGTGTGATAACCAAGCTGCACTTCATATTGCATCTAATCCAGTCTTTCATGAACGAACGAAACACATCGAGATTGATTGTCATTTCATTCGAGAGAAGATTCAGCAAGGACTGGTTTTTACAGGGTATGTGAGGACATGAGAACAATTGGAAGATATATTCACAAAGGCTCTAAACAGGGTTCGGGTTGATTATCTCTGTAACAAGTTGGGCATGATAAATATCTATGCTCCAACTTGAGGGGGAGTGTTACAAGAGTAAACATATAATACCCTAATGTATAGAATGTTATCTATAGGGACTTGTCTTGTAAATACTATTAGACTTGTGTATATATGTAAACCTAAGGGATTTATGTATGAATAAGAAAAACAATAGAATTCCCTCTCGTGTCTCTCGTGAACGATTACAGATACAATACATTCCCTCAACAGATCAAATAGCTGATCTCTTAACCAAGCTACTAGCCGAAACTAGGTTTTTGACTCTCAAAGATAAGCTTGGAGTAAAAGACTAAACTCCAGTTTGCAGAGGGATGTTAAAATATATATCATTGCAGTACATTGGTTGGTTATTGAGCTCATTAACGTGCACCTACTGGGACCACATTTATTCTATTGCAACAGATTCTTTTTTTCTTTTTGTATCACATGATTTGTTAATATTTGGCTTGCTCACTACTCCAAGTTATATTATATATATTTGTATCATGTACAATTGATATTAAGTGAATCAATACAATTATCCATAGTTATCATCTTTTTTAACTGGTCTATTATTAAATCCAGACATGTATCCATGTTCTGATCTGTAATGGCTCTTGTTAGCTCTTTTATCTTAAGCATAATTAGTTGAATCTTAAATTAGAAAATAATTCCCAATGCACAACATATACATATTTTAAAATACCTTTGACGATTTGACCCCTAGCCCTATTATTAGATCTTTACACGTCTTCTGAATGAAACGAATCGCCTATATGTTCAACTTCCAATTAGTTGCTTGAAATATTAGCCTTACAATATCCGCAATCGCCGCATGCAAATCTCCTACTACCACCCTGTGTGGATCTCTCCTGACTTGTTCGACCAGATTTATATTCTCATCTAGTCTGTGGCATCATGCTTGTAAAACCAATTCAAAATAACAAAAATCAAAATATGAAGGAACATAAATAATTACAAAGTGGTAAGTAAATAGAGCTTGTAAAACCAATTCAAAATAACTATAACCAAAATATGAAGGAACATAAATAATTACAAAGTGTTAAATAAATAAAATATCTTCATGAATTTAAAAATAACATCAAAACATAAAATAATAATACTTATTAGCGTACATGTTCGTAATTATCATTTTTACTGGGATTCGATGTACAGCTATTATTATCATCATCTATCTTAGGTATATCATCTTCTTTTGTATTAAGTATGTGGGAGTTCATAATAGGTCTGGGGATTTTAACTGAAATTGAGCCTCAAAAAGTTCTCAGCTCGGGTAAATATGGATCGAGCTTTTTTTGGCTCGAGCCGAGCCGAATTAAAGCTCTAATGAAGAAGTGAGGCTCAACTCACACTTTCGGCTCTGCCTTTTCGAGCGAAAGCCGCTGGTGGAAATGAATGTTAAAGAGACCTAGACTGGTGCTACAACAACAGAGATGTTACACAGTTTTATTCAAGTAATTAAGGCAGCAATAGTGTATTTTACATGTTAGTTTAGTTTATCTAAGCTGTTGGAAATGAATTTTTTCTTCCTTGGATTAATGTTATTTATTCTTTATCGGTTTAGGTGGTAGTAGGTCCCTTGATTTATTATTCAATAAATTCGTGATGCAATTTAATAAGTTATCCACTACCACATAATATGATCTCTATAAATGATGAAATTCACCACTGTATTGTCACTAAATTGTTGTTTAAAAGTAGTTGTAAATGAGACCTTATATTTATTTTGATGTATGAAATGACTCTACTTTTTTGCCCCCAAAATTCTTATCACATTTCGTTTTCTAATTTCACCTTCTTCCTCGTTAGACCTATTTCCGACTTAAGCCAACTACCACCACTAGCCCTCAATCCCTTTTCTGCCTTCCCATCCATGCAAAGAAAAGCCAAAAAATAAAAATTTGCCACGGGGTTGGAAATAAGACACGTCTCCTTATTTTTTGTCCAGTGACTTCACCGACTTCAAGCGGACCACTGCTTCGGTTGGGACTCAATCTACACATTACAATACTTCGGTTGGGACTCAACATCCAGATCAAGAAGACAATGCTCAAGTGCTAGTGGCGCTTTAAAAGTCGAGTCCCATGCCTAGACGATTTCGAGCTTCAAAATTAGCAATTGCCAGAACTATAAAACAAAAGCAATGCCACCCCATAAAAAGTAATGTAATGTGTAGATTGTGATATTCTGGTGCAGACTTCCAGCACTGCATTATTGCTTCAATCCACCTATTTTTCAAGATTCAGTTTTACTTGTAATAATATGTAATTTCCAGTTTCATTTATGCAATTGAAAATACAGTACTGAGATAATTCAAAGAATCTTAAATGACCTGGCCTTTAAATTAAATGCATATAACATGTGGGCCACTTGGCCATTATGTCACTCCTTGTATAAGGGGTAATGTACCCCTAGCAAGACCGATGTCTGACAAAGTTCTGTGCACTTGTAAATTTTTAACAATTAATTTACTGTTTAGAAATGAGAAAGCTCGTTAAAAATTGGAATAATGGGGCCCGAACACACAAATGTTAAGGTTGAAAACTGAAGGTAGGTTTGGTGATGGTATGCACGAGAAAGTGGTAGTTGACGGGGCTACTATTTTATGGAATATTATTTTATCCAAAATCCTCCATTGACAAGTTGAATTTTTTTTTTTAATTATAACATTAAATATTTGAAAATCGTGTTGGCTATATATATACAGAAATGATCTTCTACACATGATGAGTACGAGTTATCTTGTCCACAACTAACATGTGTCTACAATTTTTGACAATTCAACGCTAAATTATAAAAAGTTGTAGGCTTGATCGTAGACGTGACATTACCACGTAAGCAGTGGACTGTTGGGAAAATTTCTCTACCGTCATATTCATTGTTCATGTTGGATCATCAAGAATATGTAAATCGAAGTTGAAGCGTAAATGAATCAGACATGGTTATCGCAATAGATGAGTCATGCGATTTTAGTGTTCCAGATCAATACGTTGTTCCTTTATTTCTCTTTGAATATCGGAGTCAGAACAAAATGAACACAATGTATGATCCGTGGACTATAACCGTATATATATATACTAACGGTCCATTGACCTAATTTGACCCATCATAAAATTAGGAATATGTCTGGTCTCTACACATAAAGGCCCACACTTTAATTAGATGCTTCAAAATCCAAAATACCGAAACCTTATTAGATCACTTTAAACGGGTTTAACCAAAATTAATAGTTTTTAATTTAATATACAATATTTCACATATAAGCCTACATGTTCGATTGAAAAATCCTTACAATCTCCCACTTGGGCTATATGTGTTACTTTCTTATATTTGTGCATTAAACATAACTTTATGAGTACTCAAAATTTTGTTATCATTACCGATGCATCCCTAAACAATCCGGTCTATCAATCATATCAACATAGGGTCAAATCGGCATTCGCTACTTATATCGTAACCAAAGTCATTAATAGTCACATATATTGACATAACTCAATCACATATATCAAGAATAAATGTGTAGCATGGAAATTACATGTAATGTGATCTTAATATGCCTATTTCCAACTGGTCCACTAACTGAAAGTAACTTTAACCATCAACCATATCCAAAATGACAGTACATGTATCAAAAATGAAATACAAACTCCCACTGAAACTACATATTTTTAAGAGATATTACACTCATATTAGCAGTGTGCTCACGAAAGACCTTGGGTTCAATCCCTTAATAAGCGGATCTGCAACCATGGAGTTTGTCCTAATATGCTCTATTGACACCTACCCACTCTGAACTATTTCTTTAACAGCCAGGAACTTGATCTCTATATATTTTGACTTCGTCGAGCTCCTATTGTTATTGGAATACAACACTACTGATTTATTGTCACAAAATAACTTGAGTGATCTTTCTATAATGTCTACAATGTGTAGCCCGATGACAAAATTTCGTAGCTATATTCCATGATTTGATGCATGATAACACGCTACAAACTCCGATGCCATGGTGGAAGTAGCAATGAGTGTCTGCTTAGCACTCTTCTAAAAATAGCACCTCCAACAAGCATGTAGATATAGCCTGAAGTGGATCTCCTACTATCTTAGCATCCTTCGAAATCGGAATCAGAATAACCGATATTCTTCAACAGATTTGATCTCCTGTATGTGAGCATGGAATCATTTGTTCTCTGTAAATACCGCATGACCTGTTTGACTTCTTTCCAATGATCCATTCTCGAGTACAATGACAACTGAATAGATATAATCGAAATACAAATTGTTTAAGTACAGTACCAATAAAGAGTACAATGACAACTGAATAGATATAATCGAAATTTATCCTACATTTTTTTCCCTTGACAATATCCTCATATGCATTACACGTGTCATTTTAATGGTTTCTTGGGACAGTGCTGTCTAGTTAGCGATGTCAACGAGCCGAGCCCGAGTCGAAAAAAAAAAGCTCGAGCTTTTTTGGACCGAACTTTTTTTGACCCGAGCTGAGCCCGTCCAAAAAAAATGAGGCTCAGCCCGAGCTTTTGGCCCGAGCCTTAGCGGGCCGAGCCGGCTCGATTTTTTTGATTTTTTTTTCCTGCCTGCCTTTGCAGACAGCTAAAAATAGCTGCCTGCAAAGGTAGCTTGCTGCCGCAAGTTGCCTGAACAGGCAACAAGAGCTGCTGCAGGCTTTGCTGCCTGCAGGCAACAAGCTGCCTTCCAAAAAAAAAATTTTTTTTTTTTTTATAGGAGGCTCGCCCGGGCCACTGGCCGGCCCGGGCTCGAGCCGACTCCCCAAAGTGGGGCTAGGCCCGAGCCTGGGCTCGGTTCGATCGAGCTCGAGCCGGGCCCGGCTCGGTTTTTTTCGAGTCGAGCCTCCGAGCTTTTTTGCCACCGCTATATCCAGTAGACCTTGACTGCTAAAAAACTAAAAGATTGAGGACATGAATGTTTCTTTTAATAAGTTGAGGATTACTATGCTCCTTGTATGAAAGTTTGGAGACTTTGGCTGCGATCCTATTTTAAAAAAAAGTCTGCATGAAAATCCTCATAGGCCTTTTGCTAAATTTGATTAATGGTTTCTCAAGTGATTTTATTCAAATCTTATCGGCAGCAGATATGGAATTGACTAATAAAATTGATAAGAAAGTTTAGATCACAAGTGTTACAATGAGTAAAAATTTAATACTTTAAGTACAATTAAAATATGGTGTAACTGATAAAATTTATCGTCATCATTCTATTAATAGAAGTTCAAAATAAATAATTTAATTTATTTTGAGAATATTTTTGTACAACTTTTTGAAGTATAAAATCTAAATAAAAATGTGAAATTTACAAAGAGATCTTCCAAGTTTCTTACAACAGAGATATTCCACATTTAAAAAGATTACTAGAAACTAAACTTATTTCAAGTTTGGAATGCATATTTCCCAATTGATGACCTTTTTGAACATTTTGGTCCCATTTGATACCACATATTTTCTATGGAAAATGGAATTCAAATTCCATTTTTCATCTTTAGTAGTGTTTGATGGTACAAAATTTCCATGAAAATGATTTTCCACAAACACCTCACAAGTGCACATTTTCCCATTTTTGCTTGAATTGGTTTTCTCACCTTTTTTGTGGGAAAATGGAATTCCACCTTTTTTTTGGGCAATCGAAACAAATTTTATAACCAATTGTAAAAAAAAAAAAAAAAAAATCATTTTAATAGACAATTTCCATATAAAACAAAATCAAACGAACACTAAATTTTGAGTCAATATTTTTTTTGTTGTTTTTTGTTTTTTTACTTTTAGCAATAGAAACAAATTTTATAACTAATTGTGAAAAAATATCAATTTAATGGACAATTTTTATGTAAAACAAAGTCAAACGAACACAAAAAGATTCAAAATTTAAAATTTTCCAGGGTGAAAAATTATATCAATAAAACACATTTAATTAACAATTTCCTGCAAAACAATTTATAGGCAATTACTTTCCCTGGAATTCATTTTTTTCCACCCATTTTTCACCTTTACAATCAAACGGACCCTCTGTGTTATATGTTGGTTAAAAAGATGTAATATCTAATACGCATTTAGATAAATTAGCATGAAACTTTATATAATTTATTGAAGTTAATTTGTCCGCTTTAATCATAAGCAACATCAAAAATATAAAGTCCGTGTTTGGCTTAGTTGAAAAAATTGATAAAAATTTAAATCAAAGTCAATTTACTTTGATCGTTGAGGTTTTCAATGATTCGACCTATTCCTTTTCTATGTGACAGCTTTTAGGATATTTTATTTTTTGCTCCTCAACTTTTCGACTTTCCTCATTTTGAGATGGCTTTTCAATAGTGATATAAACGTGCAATTTCTCTTGCTCATCATCTATCTTAAGGGGTAGCTTGCCGCTTCAAAATCCATAACAGCCTGTGGATAAGGATGATTACCTCAAGCATTGTCACAGAGACATTTTATTATTTTCTCTACACGACAAAGTAATCTCAGACAAGTATGGTCGTAGAAAAGTTAGATTTATACTTGTTCCAAATTCACATTTCGTTTTCTAATTTCACCTTCTTCCGCGTTAGACCTATTTCCGACTTAAGGCAACTACCACCAGTAGCCCTCAATCCGTAATCAGCCTTCCCATCCATGCGAAGAAAAGCCAAAAATAAAAATTTGCCACAAGGTTGGAAATAAGACACGTCTCCTTATTTTTGTCCAATGATCCCACCTTCTTCAAGCGGGCCACTTCTTGATTGGGACTCAACATCCAGTCCACGAAGATAATGCTTTAAAATTCGGGTCCCATTCGAATGAAGTTGAGAATTTCGTCAAAAATTATTTGCTTTTGGACTCGGGTGAATTACAAATCATTGCCTTCGTGTACAAGAATTAATAATTTTCCCACGTCTCTTACAAACACCAAATCATCACTATGAGTCATGGATCCTACGAAGGTCTATGGTCAAATCGAAGAGTTGATATCCGAAGAAAACCCCCATGTACAAAGACTTTACAGTAAATGAACATTTGGCCAAGTTCTATTCAAAGCCAATTGGTAAATCATGCCTGGACGATTTCAAGTTTCAAAATTAGCAATTGACAGAACTATATAAGACAAAAGCAATGCAACCCCATAAAAAATATTGTAACGCGTATTTTGTGACATTCTACTTTGAGCACTGCATTATTTGCTTCTATCTCCAAATTTATTTTTAATCATATAATTTATGAGACTATAAATTTTATAGAAAATGCCACTTGTACACTCTTTTGTTAATATTATTGTTGATAGTACAAAAAAAACTGTTAAAAATTTAAAATGTCCAAGGCGTGTTATTATGTGGCAAAGTGTAAAACAATATGTAAAGAATGATGTACATATAACATAATTGAAATTTTATCAAATTTTTATTCATACGTTTCATCAACATTTACAAAAATTTACTAAAAAATTAGCCAAATCAAACAGCGGATGTGTAGAAGAAATGGATGAATTATAGGTGACGGAGTAAAAAAATCGTAGTGCGAATTTGAGTTTTCTACATGGATTCAAAAACTTCCATATTAGGGTTAAATCAACCAATGGCCATCCAACTTTATACTTGATGTCATTATGGTCACCCAATTTGATTTTGTTTAATTATGGCCACCGAAAACTTTATATTTAGTATCACAATGACTGCCAAATTTAATTTTATCTCACAATGACCACCCAATTTCATATAACGCTTCACAATGGCCACCCAATTTCGTTTCTCCATTTCCACTAATTTAAAAGTGGTAAAGCGGTAACTTCACATTTTATATATAAAATAAATTTAAACAAAATTAAAATAAAAACTTATTTTAAAATAAACGTTTTCAAAATTAGAAAAAAATATATTAATATATACAAAGTTACCGTTTTACCTCTTTTAAAATTAGTGAAAATGGTGAAAAGAAATTTGTTAGTTATGATGAATTGTTATATGAAATTAGGTAGCCATGGTGAAACGTTATATGAAATTGGATGACAATGGTGAAATAAAATCAAATTGGGTGGCTACGGTAATACTAAGATAAAGTTCGATGGTCATAGTGAAACAATCAAATTAGATGATCATGGTGACACTAAGTATAAAATTGTATAGTCATTTGTGGATTGAACCCTCTACTAACATTGTAGACTAACATCAATTATCGTTTCAATAATGCTTTTTAAGAGTATTTTTAAAATAAGGAGTAGGTATTTTAAATTACAAATTCAAATATTTCGAAATAGCAATTAAAAATTATGACAGATTTCAGACATTGATCCTCGTGACCAGTTGTCGCATTATTTTTTCAGTAAATTTCTTGATCCTCATGACCAGTTGTCATATTCATGATTGACATAATATCACGTGACGTTCTATCATTTAATAGTTTAAAATATAATCAGTTTTTTCTTCAAATCATCTACTGTTACATACAATTATGTCAAACTTTTGGTCAAATTTTTCTGGCAAAGTAGCTTTATTCAAAAAATATATTTTGAAATAGTGGTTTTATGAAAAATGTATGATTAAAAAAGAAATATTTTAAATTTACGTGTAACATTATTTTATTAGAGAATGTGTGATTAAAAAAAATAATATATATATATATATACACATTTTCGATAAAATAGAGCCGAAACATAGGTTATATATGAAATTATACGAACACATGATTGGTCCTTATTTATAGACATAATTAAAGTTTTAGACCTTTGCGTATGTGTTTATGTCAATGCTTGAAAATGAAATATTTAAATAAAGAAACTTGGCAAGCAAAATGAGCAACAATGTGATTGTAAAAGAGGCAATTTATATTAGAACTTTGGTACTTGATCATTTCTTGACATGTGGATATTATCGAGAAAGGAATGTATTTTAAATAGTGATATAATGAGATTAAAAAATAAGGAAAAATTATTGATATCATGAAAAATATTATTTTATTGAAAAATGTGTGATTGAAAATGAGTTTAAAAGGAATGTATTTTTGAAGAATGTGTACCAAATACGGGCGAAATTTCTCTTGCTGATGAGGGCTTTGTGGGAATTAAAAAGGAAAAAAAAAAAAAACTGAAACGTTCCTGAAAATTTCATATGTAATACTAGTGGCAAAGTTCATTTGGATAGAGCTACTCGTACACTTACATGTGCACACATTTGTGGACTCCTCCTATATGTCAACAATTTAGTCATTGATTGAGAATGATATTGTTAAGCTTAAGGTATCGAAATTTGTTAATTTCGTGTAAATCAAAATGTAAATCATTGTGTACACAGTAGCGTGGCCCGATTTATTTAAGGTATTCACAAGTCTCCTCAATTGTCCATAATAATTGCCTCAGAAGAAACCTTCACGGGGATCACTTTTCCTGCAATTTTTCTTTTCTTCCTCTCCTATCTGTGGAGAATGGTGACAGTGAAGGCAACTCATACAATACTACCAGCCGAGCCAACGCCAAATGAGATCATGTATTTAACAGAAGTTGATCAAATTAAGGCCGTGACCCATGCTCCCACTGTCTACTTCTTTCGTCCTTGCACTGATTCGACCGTTCCAAATGCAATCCATATTTTAAAAGATTCCTTAAGCAAAGTACTCGTACTCTTCCATCCACTGGCAGGGCGCCTCCACGAGATTGGTGGTGGCCGCCTTGAACTTCACTGCAATTCTAAGGGAGCAATTCTTGTCGAAGCTGAGTCTGAATCAAAAATTGATGATTTTGAGCTTCAGGATTTTCTTCCAAACGCAGAAACGCGAGAGCTTATGCCAAAAGTGGATTATAGAGCTACTCCAATTCACGAGCAGCCATTGGTTTTGGTGCAACTAACTAAATTCAGTTGTGGCGGAATTTCTCTAGGCTTGGGGATTTCGCACATTTTAGCAGATGGCCCAGCTGCGCTACATTTTGTCAGGGAGTGGGCTAGATTTGCACGCGGTGAGAAGATTGGCAACGTCCCATTTCTGGATAGGAGAGTTTTGCAACTTGCAGAACCAACAAGAAGTTCGAAATTTGATCACACAGTCTTGCTGACTCAGCCGCCACTCCTGGTAGGCCAATCGGACAATATGGAGGAGCGGAAGAAGCCAACAACTGTGGCCATGCTGAAGCTAAGCAAAGAACAAATCGGTAAATTGAAAAGCAAGGCAAATGGAGATACACCATACAAAAACACTACTCGTCCATATAGCAGGTAATAGATTTAAAGTCCGCTTCTCATATTTTACTGTTTTATGTGAAGAGAATAGACCATTGACTCAACTGACTCCCTGTGAATTTTCTTACAGATACGAGGCTGTGGCTGGGCATATGTGGAGGTGCGCATCCAAGGCGCGGGGGCATGTAAACAATCAACCAACGAGATTACACATAGCTGTCGACTTCAGAAATAGAATGCAGCCACCATTACCACAAGATTACTTTGGAAATGCCGTTCTACGCCAAGCAGCAATAACCACAGCAGGAGAGTTGTTCTCAAACCCCTTGGCTTATGCTTCGAGTAAGATACGTGAAGCAGTTGAAAAGGTAACAGATGAATATGTAAGGTCTTCTCTTGCACTGATTAAGAATCTACCAGATGTATCTATACATCGTAATTTTCATACATTAGGGTGTACACTGGGGGGTTTCTTCGGAAACCCTAATATGGAAATCACGAGCTGGACATCTATGTCTATATATGATGCTGATTTTGGGTTGGGGAAAGTAATTCACATGGGTCCAGCAACAATTGGTTTCGACGGGAAATCTTTCATCTTACCAGGACGAGATGGATCATTTACTGCTGCATTGTGCTTGCAGACAGAGCATATCGACACTTTCAAAAAGTTATTCTATGAAGAAATATAACCAATATTACTGTACTTCACAAAACAACTTTTCATTTTTTTAATTTTCACTTTCTTAATTTTGTGCCTTATGATTTGCTTGTTTGATGAATAACTTTTGTTGTCGCTAAAGGATTGCAATTTAATGAAAAGATGTGTTTGTTTTGATTTAGCTATGAGTAGAATTTATTGATAAAAAAAATGTTGACTGTTATGTTATTTCACATTGAAATAATAGGATGTTTATATCCAACTACACCTATAGGGTATATCATGCGAAATTAAAACAATAATAAGCAACACGTCACAAATTATTATATCTAGATTATTATTAAGTTTAATGTCATAGTAAGTCCTAATTAAACAATCACACAACGTAGATCAAAAGCAATAGAAGGAAAAAGTAAATCAACACAAAAAAATTGATAATGAAGGAAAATCCTTTAAAGATCTCTTGAGAGGGATAAAAACTTTTCGGGCAAACCTTGTCAAAAAGATCAACTAGAAAAGATAACTTACAGTTGGTCCAAACACAACTAAAATATGAGTATACTCTGACCATCCAACATGTAAATAATCGAAGAACCTCTTCGATTATATAACTTGGACTTTCGAGAACTATAGACTCCACGTGGAACACCAAGAATGAATCTCATATCGGAACAACTGGAACTCCAAGTTGTCTCTTCCCAAACTTCAGAACTTTTAAAGCTTATTGGTGAAAATAAGGGTATTTGGTGTTTAATCTATGATTTTTTATGTTTTGATCTTTAGTTGAAGCAAGAGAATGATAGAGTAAGTTTATAATCTTCAAAGAATGTTCTCTTGACTAAAATGTAGGCTCAACCGATAGCAAAATATATTTGGGAATAATTGTGAAGCTTTGATCATATAGTTGAACCAAGAGATCTTTAGATGTGTAATTGATCTTAAATAATATGATGTTTAACATGAAATAATGATTTAACACACTTTGGGACGAATTATGGTTTGGATATATGTTATTTTAGTGTTTAAGATTGAATAGAACTTCAAAGTGCGAAGAAAATCGCGAACTAGAATTGGCCAGATAAATACGCCGAGCGTTGCCTTCTCGCTTAGCGAGCAATAAGCCTGTCGCTCGAGAGCCAAGCTCGCAGCTAACAAGCGGTTTTGTGACAACTTTTTATCCTTATTCGATCTTTGATTCCTTCAAGACCTATACCATCAACTCCAATTATTTTGACTTTAATTACAACTCAATAACTATAATTTTGAACACGAAAATAGCCAATTACAATTTGAACCTAACACGCATGATTTTACACAAGTTCTTTGTTGATTACAGGTTATACAGTTATACATGAATTGTTTATAAGATTATCGGTCTCGTAAATTTTTTATTTTTAATAAAATGTGCTATAAATATATACATGGTTTTCCAATAAAAATTATAAAGCGGTTCTATTCAGCGGCAGAATTATGATTGTAAAGTTGTGGGGGCAAATTTCTATAAATAAAATCCTGGGAGCAAAATTTTGACAAAATTTTAATTGTGGGAGCAAAATCGATTACTATAAGTAATTTAAAATAAGATTTAAATAATTTGAAATTGAGTGTGGAGGTAATTGCCCCCACTATCCCCGTACTAATTCCACCATCGATTGTATAATTTAAACTTAAATTCCTTTTGGGATTAATTTTAGAATTCAATGTTTGATTGTTTGACAATCAAAAATTATTTTAATTGTTTGGTATGTTTTTTTAGAAAAAATAAACCACCACTTTCATTTCTTTAAATACTAAAATAATAATTTTGAGACATATAATAATTCTAAAACAAAAGTTTACGAATTGTATACTGCATAGAAAATAAATATTTTCAAAAAGTACAAGCATTTGGAGTTCTGAAACTTGGAAGGATATGGACGGTATGGCAGAGAAGAGAATATGTCAATATGGTGGGAGTAATAATATAATTTTCTTTAGATGAATAAAGTTTCGTCATCTTCATTTAAATGATTTGACTTGGTATCACTATCATGTCAAATCTTGATTAAAAACAAGTTTATACTTGCATGCTAAGGGGTGATACGAATATGTATAGTACATGTTTCTATAATCTCAAAAAATTAATTTTCGTTCCCTATAACATGGGCAGCAAACAGATCCTAAATGTGATGAATTGATTGTGTGGAAAAAGGCGTGCATGTAATTATGTTTATGTATACACATGGACACACATAGCGCAAGGTCCATGTGACCCCGTACATATAGCATGATTCAATATTTATCGAGGTGGGATTGATTTTGGGCGGTGAAAAAGTTAGGGCATGTTTGAACCCTATTTTTAGTATAGAATGTGTTTTGTAATAGTAAATTGATGAAGAATATATGATTAAAAATTAAAAAAATTTGAATTATGCATAATATTATTTTATTGAACCATATGTAATTGAAAAGAATAAAGAAAAAAATGAGGATTAAACACAATCTCGATGTGGGATGAATTGACTGGGGCAAAACCATGCTGCACGTGGGGGAGAATCCTGTCCTCTAATGGCCCTGTACGTGCAGCATACTGTTTTATGTACACATATGGACACACATATACTTGCACATACAGCTGTAGGCGTACACACCATTATGTATATATTGTGTACATAAAAAGGCGTGCATGTAACCGTGCTGCACGTGAAAGGGGAAGAATCCTGTCCCCCCAACAGCCATGTACGTACAGCATTATTATTTTATGTACACACACTGACACACATAATCCATACACGCACAGATGCAGGCACACACCTTCTTGGGACTTTCTATTTGGCCATTGATTGAACCTCATTTGAGGAAAAAATACATTTTAAAATAATGATTTTAGGTGAACATATGGTTTAAAATAAAAGAAATTCAAAGTTCGTGTAAAATTATTTTATTGAAAAATATATAATTGAAAATAAATTTGTAAAAAATGATTTTTTTTAGAAAATGAGTTTGTAAAATTCAATGTATGTGCAAAATTAATTTATTTGAGTTTACCAATTTAAAATCTTATTATTATTATTATTATTATTATTATTATTATTGTATTGTACAAAAATACACTTATTGAAGAGAAAATACGTCTAAGTTCAATATAAAACAAGGCAAGCTAAAAGTACATAATAAAATATATATTTGTATAATTTTGTTTAAGCTTACTAAAATTAAGTTTTTTAATTAAATTTAAACTAATAAATTTGACTGAAAAGGGTCCAAATTTGACTTTCTAAAAGGAATTTCATAAATACAAATTATCAGAATGTGTTGAGACAAACAGAGAAAGGGACCTTGAAAGGTTCATTATCATTTTTGAAGTTAATGCCTGGAACATACTTCAACGAACCTGGAAACCCACTATAAACCAAGAAATTAAACATTGAATAAGAAATTCTAAGCAAATAATGGAACAAATCTAAGCACATTTTTTCAAAAATTTAACTACCCAAAGTTCCATTCTGCACAAACATAAGGCCCAATGTAAAGACAAATTTATACTTAGCTCACCTCAACTGAAAGCAATTACACTTTGCTAGTACCCCTTCGGGGGTGGCCGAATTGGTGGAGCAAGTGAACGCGGAGATCAAAGGTCACGAGTTCATATCCCCTGCCAACACTTTCTAGTCGAGTTCATCGCATCGGACTTGCCTAGTGCAGTGTACCTCTCTTGTGTGATTTGCGGACTATTGCACATGGAGCGGGGTTTACAAAGTGTGCACTCACAGTAGTAGGGGCTCTGCTAGCAGGTAGCGGCTACGGGTTCCTACGTAAAAAACAAAAAAAATAAATTACACTTTGCTAGTAACCTTGGTTTGATACCATTAAGCGGAAAGATTGCACAAAAATAATCATAGAACATGAAAAATACTGCTTAAAGAAAGAGAGTAAGAGGACCTTATGAAGTCGAGTGATTAAGATGGTGCTTCCATTTTTCCTTTTGGCTTGTGCCTTCTAAAATTGGGGAATGAACCTAATAATCTATTTTTGCTCTATAAGCTCACCCAGACGGGATAAACCAATGATGACCAGAGACTGCAACTAAGGTTGGAGACTTTAGTTTGTGTTATAAACTTTTCTAGAACGCTGAACTAGGATGAAGATCAGAACTTGACACTTTGTAATTGCAACGAATGTTGGAAACTGAAGCAAAAAAAGTGAATGTGTAAAGCCTAAACATAATCCCCCAACTAAGAAGAATATTATTACAATCATAATTAAAAATGTGAAAGCAGCACTCCTATCACGAAGAACGAGAAAAGGAAGTACTTAGAATATGATGCAAATTGGAAAGTATATTTTAGGCGTAAACAGAATCAAATCAATTAAAGATCAAGTTTTCATTATTGCATTTTATTATTTTTGGTAGAATATTGAATTTGTCTCCTTTTAAAAGGAAATCTTAGTTTTCCTTAAATTTTCATTTTCAATGTTATTTAGAACCTATAAAATGAGGCACGTTGATTGTATAAAGACACTTGAATATTTGAATAAAAAACTACAATCTTTCCCTCTTTTCTCTCTTCCTACTTCCTCTTTTTCTTTATTGTTCTTGTTCGTTACAACCCGCATCAATTTGGTATCAGAGCTAAACGCTCTCCTTTGGCCAATGTGTTGATTTCACAAACATTATAGTTACACAAATTGTTTACCTCAGCAGCATCCTTAGAAAACCTGCCGCCACAACCAACCACCAACCCATGATCCTCTGCAAAATCTACAGCAACCAGTTTGTTCTCTTTTTCATTTTTGTTACTAGTTTTAAAAAAAAAAAAAAAAGCAGAACTGTTTCACCGTTCTTTTTTTATTTTCTAGTTTGATACCTGAAGTTAAAAATGAAAAATAATAAATAATAATAATAAATGAGTTGAAAATCAACTGTAGTCCGTCAACCGAAAGAGAGCACCATCCCTATTGCTGTTACTTTAAGAGATTGGCATTTCCAACCCAATTCATATAGGGAAAAGTTTATGGGTTAGGTTTTTATTATTCCAAAATTAAAATTCAGGCCCAACAATTTAAAATTACAAAAATCAGGTTTTTCTTAAATTAATTAATTACATTTCATAATTATTATATTAAATTAAATATTTAACTGTAATATAATAAAATCACCCCACCCCACCCCACCCCACCCCACCCCACCATTGCTCCGGCTACTACTCCGGCGACCGGTGACTGCTCCGATCCGTCGACCAGCCACTGCTCCGATCCGGCGACCGGCGACTCTCCGATCCGACGACTTTTTCGAGGTCACAGATCAAGAAATTTGTAGGTCACGGGTTATTTTGAAGTCACAGATAAAAAAATTTGTAGATCACAGATTATTTCGAGGTCACAGATTTAAAATTTTATAGGTCACAGATTATTTCGAAGTCACAGATGAAAAAAATTAAGGTCACAGATTCCTGTTATAAGTTACAAATTATCAATTTCAGTGAGTCACAGTCACAATTTCGAGGTCACAGACACCCACCTAGGTCACAGGTTGAAAAAAATGGTAACTTTTACATGGCACGACTCTGTTTCAGAGTGAGTCACGGACGACCACCTAGGTCACAGACACAAAAAAAAACACAGTTCAATAGCTTGACCACAGACAAAAATAAAACACCAGTTCAATATCTAGGTCACAGACACCCAAAAAGCTAGGTCACGGACAAAAAAAAACCAACCACCGTCCACAGATCCACCACCACCGCCCAAAACATACCACCGCTCACCCACACCCACATATACACCACCACACCCACAGATACGCCACCCACACACAGATCCGTCACCACACCCACATAGATCCGCCACTATGCCCACAAACATCCGCCCAAAATACTCCCAGCAGGAGAACTACCACAAAATCGCCGGATCTGGAGCGACGCTGCTAATACCACACTCGCCGGAGAACTACCACGAAATCGTCGGAGAAATACCACGCTCCAGATCTGGCGTCACTCCCGGCAGTCGCTGGCTGCGACGCTGTTGAACGGTAGCAACTTCACAGGTCGCTGCTGCCGGCAGTCGCTGGCTGCGACGCTGCTAAACGGCAGCAGCGCTGCTGCCTTTCATCATCGTCGCACAGCGTCGTGGGGAGGGAGAAGGGAGGGACGGGGAGGGGGAGAGGCCGGCAGCAGCGTCGCACATCGACGATGCGATTCACAGGGAGGAGGGGAGGGAGGAAGGGGGAGGGGGAGGGGGAGGGGGAGAGGCGGTGCCGGTGCCGGTAGCTATATTTTCAATTTTAAGTCAACTCCAACAGCTATATTTTCAATTTTAAGTATACATTCGCATCTTCAGCCTGGAGAAAATATCCAAGACAAGCAAACATGTCGTGGGGCCTAGTTATTGCCATTCTCGTAATCAAAAGGGGAGAAAGACAAGCCACAGAAGATAGGTTTGCGATTTTCTTTTGTAAACTTCTTTTTATTATAGTGAATTATTGTAATGACGTAAGAGGACGTAGTCACACATTGATGCGAACTACTAAAGATCTTGTGTATCCATTTCTCTCTGCCTATTAAAAGAAAGAATGGGAGGTTTTTAAAATAACAATAAATCTTTGGAAAATCTCACTAACAAAGGTAAAATTAGTGCACATTTGACAAAGTTTAAATTATTACATAAATTCATCAAACATAATTTTTATTCATATATCTTGAAGGATCCATAACTCACTTATTATTATTATTATTATTATTATTATTATTACCACCTTCTATAGTATCCGCATCTTTTAATCAATTGTCATTATTGTAACCACATGAATGAATAATTCCTATATATAGCTAGTCAGCTTATCAATTTATAGCATCTGCTCAGATATAATACACTTGCTGCGTATTGCTTGAGTATCTTTGTTTTTTCCCTTTTTTCTGTCAAAAAAAAAATGAGTCTGTTAGCCATTAAGGTAGCTGAATCTCCAGTGAAAAGTGAGGGTTTACAAGATGAACTCAGGGCTTTTGATGCTACAAAAACTGGTGTGAAAGGATTAGTAGATGCTGGGATCGAAAACATCCCAAAAATATTCATTAGACCAGCTGATGAAGTTGCCGAGGAATCAAACTATGGGCACAGCAATTTTCAGGTTCCCGTCATTGATCTTAATGGTATAGAATCAGATGATCAGCGAAGGAAGATCATCAGTGAAGTGAAAAATGCATCAAAAGAGTGGGGATTTTTCCAAGTGGTGAATCATGAAATTCCTCAAACTGTTTTAGACTCCATGCTTGATGGAGTAAGTAGGTTTCATGAACAAGATGCTGAGGAAAAGAAGAAATTTTATTCTCGTGAACCCATGAAGAAAGTGAAATATTATAGCAATATTGACCCGTTTAGAAAGCGTGCAGTTTGGAGGGACACATTCACCATCTCTCTGATGACCTCGTGTGACATTGAGCCTGATGAATTGCCCATGGTTTGCAGGTATATCTATAACTTATAGTTTATTGTTTCTCATGTAACCAAAGTACGTAAAAAGGAATATTTCTCAAGCCTCTCGCACTTGCAAACCGACCTCCTAAAATACTATATATAGTACAATATGAGTGTGACTAAACAAATGTATGAATAATACTCCGTATGAATAAAAGGGTTCATTTAATGATTGGAACGTATAATAAGATTTGGCATTATACATTTTTAAGCCAACTTATTGTTGTTAGTTTTGAGACAATGGCTACATTCTCCTAAATCCACTTTTAACTTGAAATTTTCCGCTTGTTTCATGTTTGAAAATTGACAGAAATTCAACATTTGAATACATCAATGAAGTTACAAGGTTGGGGAAAACTCTATTTGAGTTATTATCTGAAGCTCTAGGCCTGAAAAGAGAATACCTCGAAGTGATGGAATGTGGCAAAGGACGCACTTTCACTTGCCATTACTATCCAGCATGCCCACAACCCGAGCTAACTTTGGGCACAAACAAGCACACTGACCCCTCTTTCTTAACTATTCTTCTGCAAGACCAAATTGGCGGCCTCCAAGTCCTGCGAGATAACCAGTGGGTAGACGTGCCACCCCGTCCTGGGAGCTTCGTAATCAATATTGGTGACAACCTTCAGGTTCTCTCAAAAAGCTTAATTCTCTAGAAAGTTATATCTTGTTGAACAATCTCGTTTGAAACATTAAGCTACTAAAGAAGAGATCCATTTACTTTTTCAAATTTATCTTCAACACATCCCATGGAAGGTTTATTTTTTAATCAAGGGCCTGATGTGTTCATAAAATGTTAAACCGACACATAATAGCCCTCAACTTAACTTAATTCCAATTATCATCATTTCTGTTTCAGATGGTTTCAAATGACGAGTTTAAAAGTTCTTGGCATAGAGTGCTAACCAACAGGGTCGGACCAAGAATTTCAGTGGCATGCTTCTTGGGCGGAGTCATGGATACTACGAAGGTCTATGGTCCAATCAAAGAGTTGATATCTGAAGAAAACCCCCCTATATACAAAGACTTTACAGTAAATGAGCATTTGGCCAAGTTCTATTCAAAGCCAATTGGTAAATCGTGCCTAGATGATTTCAAGATTTAAAAATTAGCAATTACCACAACTATAACGTATTTTTCATTCCATAATGAATATTGTAATGCGTATTTTTCACCCTAGTAACGTTATTCGTGCTTCCTCTGTTTAGATCTCCATAGAACTCTTGATTTATTATTCAATAAATTCGTGAATTAATTTAATATATTGTGCACTATCACAATCTCTATAATTAATGATAAAATTCACCATTGTATTGTCATTAAATTCTCATTTATTTTGATGTATTAAATGACTCCAGTTTTTTGCCCCAAAGAGACTAGTCATCCCCACTGGGATGCATCCCCAGTCTATGTGGCGTTAATGTGGCATTAAATGATAAGTGAAATTAAATAAGTCATTTAATTTCACCTATCATATAACCAATCATTTACATCCACATAGATTGGGGATGCATCCCCACTAAGAATGAATAGCATTTTTCTTAATCTTTTAGACGTTGGAATTATTGCAAAACTTTGTCAGAAAATATTTTCAACAAATCTCATTCGGCATTCGAACTATCGTGAATTGAATAGTTCAAAATACGAAATATAGTAATTTATTGAACACTCTTACAACATTTGCATATAAGATCGTCCAACTGAAATATTTTTCCTTTCCTATGATTGGTTCTTTGTCTATGATTGAATTCACCTCTCTGGAGGAAGATGAGAGAGATGGAAAATATTTTGGAAAGCAGAAGTTGTATTTACTTCTTTAAAGTTACCGAAGCAGCAACAAAAGTAAAAAAAGATGGGGAAACATATCAGCATATGCAAATTGGCTCACTAACAAAGAAAACCTAGAAGTTGCACTCAAATTCATTTCATTGGCAACTTTGTTTTAGCTTTTAAAAGTTTATATGAGTGATACCATTTCATAAAGTTGGATATTCGTTTGGATAAAATGTTTCTGAACTTTCAAATAAAATAGTTTAATGCAGGATACAACCATATTAGCAATGAAATGATATCATTAAGGTTAAAGACGACACAATCAAATTAAATAAGTTGAGGTTAGCTTTATCAAGTATCGGCCAATGTGACATTCAAGTTTAATTAATTAATATATTACCTTAAAGGTAGGAAAGTGTGTCATATTTAAGATAACATATTAGTTAAAGAGACCTAGACTGGTACTACAACAACAGAGATGTTACACAGCTTTATTTGAGTAATTAAGGTAGCAATAGTGGATTTTACGTGTTAGTTTAATTTATCTAAGCTGTTGGAAATGAATTTTTTCTTCCTTGGTTTTTGATGAGATTAATGTTATTTATTCTTCATTCCTTTATTTATTATTCAATAAATTTGTGATGAAATTTACCACTGTATTCAGGGGCGGACGCAGAACTTTAACTTGGGGGGCACAATCGAATTTGCAAAGAAGTTGGTAGAATTTTTATAATCGAAAATTTATGTCCAAAAAAATCATACTCCATGTAATTTTACATCTAAAAATTTATATGAGATATGACTTTTTCGGATGTAAAATTTCGAAATATTTTGAAAATTTCCTAATAAAATGATGAAAATTACATTGAGAAATTTGTATCGCAAAAATAATAAATGTTAATGAAATAATTGATTTTTTGTTTAAAAAAATGCGAGTTATATGTCTTTTTAAAGGTTCAAGTTTAACGTATTTTTAACTGTTTTCGATATATGTTTGAACTATTCGATATGTCCATAATGTAATTCTGGAAATAAGTTTCGAAATGATACAAATAGTTTGTAGATTCGATTAGTGTACGAACGTTAGAGAATTTTTAAAATTTGTATATTTCGAAATTCAAATTTATTTTTATTTTACTCCTATTTGGTGGAGATTAAAAACAAATTTTTAGTAAATTTGGGTATAAATTAAATAGTTATGAATTTCATGAAAATATGTTATTAAAATTAATTGTTAACTTTGATTTAGATTAAAATTTAAATTTCAATCGATAACAAACGTGATTTAAAAAAAAAAAAAAAAATTGACTCTCAAAAGTTGGGGGGCACCTACCCCCAAGACCCCCCTTGGGTCCGCCCATGACTGTATTGTCATTAAATTCTTGTTTAAAAGATGTTGTAAATGGGACCTTATATTTATTTTGATGTATTAAATGACTCCATTTTTTTGCCCCCCAAAACACAAAATTCTGATCACATTTCATTCTCTAATTTCGCCTTCTTCCTCATTACTCGTTAGACCTATTTCCGACTTAAGCCAACTACCACCACTAGCCCTCAATCCCTAATCCGCATTTCCATCCATGCAAAGAAAATCCAAAAAATAAAAATTTGCCAATGATAAGACATGTCTTCTTATTTCTGTCCAATGATTTCTCCAACTTCAAGCAGACCACTTCGACTCAACATCCAAGAAGATAATGCTTAAATGCTAGTGGTGCTTTAAAATTCGGGTCCCATGCCTAGACAATTTCAACTTTCAAATTGCCAGAACTTTACAGGACAAAAGCAATGCCAGCCCCCACAAAAATATTACAATGTGTATTTCGTGATATTCTGGTGCAAACTTCCAACACTGCATTATTTGCTTATATCAACCTGTTTTTCAAGATTCAGTTTTAGTTGCAATAATAATGTAATTGAAAATTCAGTACTGCGATAATTCAAAGAATCTGATAGAAAATGTGTGTTAGCGCTTATCATCAAGTCTTGAATCTATAATCTTTATAACAACATATTTATTAGCATATAAACACTTGGGCAAAGACTTGAAACTAACAAATTGCTAATTTACTGTTAAATGACCTCGCCATTAAAACATCCAACTTTAAATTAAATGCATATAACTTTGAATATTTATTTCAAATTTTTTATCTTCTAACCCGTAGGCAGACTAATTTATTGTTGAATGACCTTGCCAAATTTGATGTTCACCAATAAATGATTGTCACATCATTTTACATTGAAGTGTCACCTAATTTTAAGCATAAGTGACGTGGGAGAAAAATTGAATATAATAATTTAAAATGATGTGTCAATTATTCATTGGATGGATAACATATTTTTGATAGCATATCTCGACTCCATGTATCATTATATGCAGTTGCACAATGAGAAGCTGTAGGGACTGAGACGTGACACTGTGATACTTATTTCTAAGTAATATCACCATTATCCTTAAATAAAAATATATAAAATTTGTCACTTGAGGAATTAAACAAATTGAGACCATTAAGAGATTTCTCAATTTTCCAATTTTATTATGTGCAAAAAATTAGACTAAATTTAGTCCTTAGTCAACCATTTTAAAGAAAAACTAAAACCAAAACGAGCATATGTAATTTAAATACTGTTTATTAATTAATTTAAGCATACATTATTCCAATTTTTGGCTAATTTCATTTTATGCATTGTCGGGGCTCATTGAACGAATTGTCAGTGGTTGTCTGTTGGAGAGTACAATACGTCTAAAAGTCTGATTTTTTAATTTGCCCTTCAAATAAATGGTTGGAGGTTATTTAAAGAGCCAGCTTATATGTACAGAAAAAAAAAAGTAATGCTATTCATCTTCATTGAAAATAAAAACACAATTTATGTAGCGTCAATGAAGCATTAAATTATAGGTGAATTTCACACTTCATTTAACTTAGGGATAATTGCAGCAAAGGTCCCAAACCTTTCAAATTTTTGCGCATTTTACCCTAACCTTTGATTTGTGCCAGCGGAGGTCCCAAACCTTTCAAAAATATGCGTCAGAGGTCCAAATGGATGGTTTCCATCCATTTGACCGTTAGTTTGACCAAAATAGTGAATTTTGACTAATTTTGACCAAACTCAAAAGGGTAAAATGGTAACTTTGTATTTTTCTTCCATTAAATAGGTTAAAAATTAAATTAAAAAACCAAAAAATAAATATATACACCTTCTTCCTCCCACTCCACCCTAAACCATTCCCACCCACCGTCGGCCCCACCGCCATTCTCAACATCGCCGCCCCAAAGGCCGGCCACCACCGCCATCCTCACACAGTCAACCTTCCTCTTCAATTCCATACCAAGAACGTCTCGTAACTCCAAGTATTCCGGCCGGTACAAAGCTTCAAAGTGTGCAGCCTGAAAAACTGAAAATCGCCGGACTCTCCACTTCCGGCCACAATACCTGCCGGAACTCATCACTGACCAATCCCCCTCCCCTGGACGACCTCACACATGCCATCAATTGCAGCCAAACATCAAGCCAAGCTACTGAATTTAATCCAGATTTCTGCCCAGTCGCGATGCGAGCGGAATCGCCAGATAAATCTGGACTTTCCGGCGCCGAAAGAAGGTGGAGCACCACCTGGGCTCGACTCCCCACCACCAGTAGCACCTGCCCAGCCTGGGTCAAGGTCAATTTCACCCAGATTTCAGAGAATTCATGGATGAAGTTCGCGGTCTGTGTAAGAAATTCAGAACTGAGATCTGTTGCAAATGCTTAATTCGATCAGAAGAACTTCAATTGGCATTGATAAGGTCATGGGTAAGCAGCCAATTGTTGCAATTAGCAACGAAAATTCCGGTGAAGGCATCAAGACAAAGACACGGTCATTTCCTGCTCATCATCATTAAACTTCACAGTGGCTACCCTGGCTTTGAACTTCACTTCACTGCACTCAACTCAATCGAACTTCCGCCATTAAATTGAGTCATTTCCGCCACCAACAAAGAATGTGGCTACCCACGGCTTTGAACTTCACTGCACTCAAAACAAAGACACGGTCTTGGAATTACCTTTTCCGGTGAAGGCATCACCTTCCATTTTCGGTTCACTGCAGTTGACTGTGTGAGGATGGCGGTGGTGGCCGGCCTTTGGGGCGGCGATGTTGAGAATGGCGGTGGGGCCGGCGGTGGGTGGGAATGGTTTAGGGTGGAGTGGGAGGAAGAAGGTGTATATATTTATTTTTTGGTTTTTTAATTTAATTTTTAACCTATTTAATGGAAGAAAAATACAAAGTTACCATTTTACCCTTTTGAGTTTGGTCAAAATTAGTCAAAATTCACTATTTTGGTCAAACTAACGGTCAAATGGATGGAAACCATCCATTTGGACCTCCGGCGCATATTTTTGAAAGGTTTGGGACCTCCGCTGGCACAAATCAAAGGTTAGGGTAAAATGCGCAAAAATTTGAAAGGTTTGGGACCTTTGCTGCAATTATCCCTTTAACTTATCATTTAAAGTCACATCAACTGTATTTTCATCCCCAGTAGAGAGTAATAACATTACTCGAAAAAAAACTCATAAATACGTGGGGCCCTTTTTTTTTTGCAATATTTACTTCACATGGGCCCATCCCCATGTGCCTACCCACATGTGAGTATCTGTTCATTTATTATAATGTTTATCAAAAATTATAATGTTTATCAAAAATCCTCCATTGATAAGTGAGTATCTGTTCATAAATCTTGGAATTTGATTGACAATGTTAATTCATCAACTTGAAATGAAAATTTTTAATATATAATTAAAACAAAAAAATATATACTACGAATTTAAAACTGTAAAGTTTGTCGAAAATGCTCAATTGCCAAAATTTCTAAAATAACGTACAATTGAATATAAAAGAAATTAAAATTAAAATTTGCCAAAATCTGAACATTTTACTTGGCGATCCCATAAGCATCACTCGGCCTATCTTCCATTCGTTCACACGATCTGTTCTAATTTGAAAAACCAACAACAACCACTAGCCCTCAATCCCTAATCCACCTAACCCTTTCGGGGGTGACCAAGTTAGTGGAGTAGGTGAATGCGGAGATCAAAGGTCACGAGTTCGAATTCCATATCAACATTTTTTCGGTCGAGTCCGTCGTACCGGGTTTACCTAGTGCGGTTTATTTATCCTATATGATTTGCGTACTATTACACATGGAGCGGAGTTTACATGGTGCGCATTCATAATAGTCGAGGCTCTGCTGGTGGATAGCGACTGCGGGTTCGGGGTTCCTACGTCAAAAAAAAAAATAAATTGCCAGGAGGTTGTAAATAAGACACGTCTCGTTATTTTTGTCCAATGATTTCTCCAACTTCAAGCAGACCACTTCGACTCAACATCCCGACCAGGAAGTAATGCTCAAATAGTGCAATAAATGGTTGGAGGTTATTTAAAGAGCCAGCCTATATGTACAGGAAAAAAAAATTCACAAAAAACATACAAATAGGTGGGGGCTCTTTTTTTTTTTTTTTTTTTGTAATATTTAATTCACATGGGCCCATCCCATGTGAGAATCTGTTCATTTTCTATCTGATTTTTTCTTTACAAGCAGAAAAAATCTTATGTAAAAGCTAAAGAATGATAGAAATTAGCCTCAAAAAATGAGCATGTTTTTGACCTTTGGAATTTCAATATTTTCTGCAACAATTAAAATGCCTGACAAAGTTTCGTGCACTTTTAAATTTTTAACAATTAATTTAGGCCCTATTTGATAGGACATTATTTTCCATGAGAAATGAAAAAAAAAAAAAAAAAAAAAATCAACTTCCACTTATGCCTTGTTTGATCCAATTTATTTTCCATAGAAAAAAATTTCCACATTTGACTCACATGCTCACCAATTCCTTGGTTTTGTGGAAAACTAATTCCCACCATTTTGGAGGGAATTGATTTTCCATCTTCTTTTTTTTTTATTTTTTTTTTGAGCAATTGAAAAAAAATTTAGATACAATGTTAAAAAAATTTATCATTTTTATTGACAAATTTCATACAAAGCCAAAAGAATGGTATTCGGAATGATAATTTAAAAAAAAATTAAAATATTTTTTTTTAACAAGTGAAACAAATTTCAGACTCAATGGTAAAGGACATTATCATTTTAATGGACAACTTTCATGGGAAAAAAGGTCAAACGGACACCAAATTTCCAACATTTTCCCGATGGAAAATTATACCAATCAAATACAATTAATTACAATTCTCAGTAAAACAATTTATAGGCAATTCAATTCCCTAGAATTCATTTTCTTTCCACCCATTTTTCACCTTTACAATCAAACGGACCCTTATTGTTTACTGTTTAGAAACGAGAAAACTCATTGAAAATTAAAAATTGGAATAATGGGGCCCAAACACATAAATGTTAAAAACCATACTACACGAACATAAAAGATGACATAGAGGATGGCCGCACACACACACACATAAGAGGGTTGGAATTTTTAATTCAAGCGGGACCCACACTCAAATGTGAGGGTCGGTCAACACCTATATCAAAATTTTCGGGCACTTCAGCAAAATTCAAATGTTAAAGTTGAAAACTTGAGGTAGGTTAGGTGATAGTATGTGTAAAGCTCCAAAATCTATTTCATTTCTTTATCTTTTTTTAAAAAAATAAACTTGAAATGTCACCAAAAACTTTATTATCTAATTTAAGCGAAAATTTGAAAAGCCAACAACCACCACTAGCCCTCAATCCCTAATCTGCTCGCCGAAATTTGATGTCCATCAATAAATAATTGACACATTATTTTACATTAAAATGTCACATAATTTTAAGTGCGTTTGAGAGTGTGTAGATCTAAAAATCTGATTTTTCAATTTGCCCTTCAAATAAATGGTTGGAGGTTATTTAAAAGTTAAAGAATGCTAGAAAATTAGCTTCAAAAAATGAGGATTTTTCGACCTTTGGAATTTCAATGTTTTCTGCAACAATTAAAAAGTTTGACAAAGTTCTGTGCACTTGTAATTTTTTAACAATTAATTTAATGTTTAGAAATGAGAAAGCTCATTAAAAATTGGAATAATGGGCCTCAAATACAAAAATGTTAAAGTTGAAACCCGAAGGTAGGTTGGGTGATAGTATGCACAAGAAAGAAGTAGTTGATGGTGTTGGAATCTACAGCTGTTGGAATTTAGTTAATTCAGTTTTGATTAGTTAGTCAGTTAGTTTGTTGGTTGTTAGTTAGTTGTTAGTTAGTTTAGTTGATAGGTTAGTTAGTCATTTCTTCTATAAATACACTTTGTATTCATTTTAATTCTCAAGTTGATTGTATATAACTTTCATCAGCTTCCCTGCCTATTCCAGCAGGTTCAATCACCTTCAATTCAGCTTCTGCCATTTTCATTTCAATTCATTTTCTATCATTTTTCATTTTCTCAACATGGTATCAGAGCGTGGTTTCCGTTCCAGCTCTCTTCATTTTGATTCCTTGCATCTCCATGGCAGAAGCTCTCTTCATCAATTTCCAGTTTGTTCATCAGCTTGCATATTTTCGGTTGATGCTTCTGGCAAATTTTCCTGATTTCAAATCAGTTTTTTCTCTCATCATTCTTCATTTTTTCTTCACATTTTTCCTCTCTTCTGCTTCAACAATGGCAGAATCTCAATCTAGTAATACTCTCAATGAGAATTCATCATCACCGTATTATCTGCACCATTCAGAAAATCATGGAAATGGGGGTGTTAATTCTGTGATTGAAGATCAGAAAGAATCATCACATCAGCCACCAAGTTTGTCTCAAATCGGTTTATCTCAGCAACAGGTTCAGAAGAATGCTTCTTCTGACACAACTCTTCCTTCATCATCCAGCAAAGCAAATCTGTTAATTGGTATCTACCATTCATCAACAGCCAATGCAGATCCGGTTTCGAAGCCATGGTGTTCGATGTAATGACTGAGAAAGAACTCGAACCTGAAGTTGCTGTAATCTTCTACCAATTGCCTGCATCTCCTGCATTCTTCTCTCTTATCCAAGATGTCCGTTCTCAATGTTCACCGTCCATCTTGAGGGGGCGTGTTGGAATCTACAGCTGTTGGAATTTAGTTAATTCAGTTTTGATTAGTTAGTCAGTTAGTTTGTTGGTTGTTAGTTAGTTGTTAGTTTAGTTGATAGGTTAGTTAGTCATTTCTTCTATAAATACACTTTGTATTCATTTTAATTCTCAAGTTGATTGTATATAACTTTCATCAGCTTCCCTGCCTATTCCAGCAGATTCAATCACCTTCAATTCAGCTTCTGCCATTTTCATTTCAATTCATTTTCTATCATTTTTCATTTTCTCAACAGATGGGGCAATTATTTTATGGAATATTATTTTATCCAAAATCCTCCATTGACAAGTGGGATTTTTTATTTATTTTTTAAAATTATAACGTTAAACAGTGGGATTTTTTATTTATTTACGAGACAAAAGCAATGCCACCCCACAAAAATATTGCAATGTGTATTTCGTGATATTCTAGTGCAAACTTCCAACACTGCATTATTTGCTTATATCCACCCGTTTTTCAAGATTCAGTTTTACTTGCAATAATAATGTAATTGAAAATTCAGCACTGCGATAATTCAAAGAATCTGATAGAAAATGTGTTTTAGCGTTTATCATCAAGTCTTGAATCTATAATCTTTATAACAACATATTTTTTTAGCATATAAACACTTGGGCAAAGACTTGAAACTATCAAATTACTAATTTACTGTTAAATGACCTCGCCTTTAAAACATCCAACTTTAAATTAAATGCATATAACTTCGAAGATTTATTTCTAATTTTTTATCTTCTACCACCCGTAGGCAGACTAATTTACCGTTAAATGACCTCGCCAAATTTGATGTTCACCAATAAATGATTGATACATCATTTTACATTGAAGTGTCACCTAATTTTAAGCATAAGTGACGTGGGAGAAAAATTGAATATTATAATTTAAAATGATGTGTCAATTATTCATTGGATGGACAACATATTTTGGATAGTATATCTCAACTCCATGTATCTTCTATATATTAAAAATGGCTATGTAACGGAATTTCTTGTTTTTTACGGAAAAACTAACGGAATTTGTTGTTTTAACGGACTATGTAACGGAATTTCTTGTTTTAAACAGACAGATGCACATTTTTTCAGTATTTTTATCATAACTTTGTATTCCGATATCCGATTGAGGTGACTCAAAATGCGTAGGAAAGCTAACTCATCTGGCTACAACTTTGATTCAGACATCATTCTCCAATTCGATCACTTTCTATGCCAAAAATAGGTCTCAATATGAGACTAAAACATCGGAGCATAACTTTTCGGTTGGAAATTGATTTGTGATCATCTTTTGACTAAATTTGATTCCATTGACGTCTTCCTTTATCCAATTGACTCCGAGCACTCTCAAATCTTCATCGTGAGGTTCGGCACAACTTTTAAGTATTTACATTTTAATCCCCGAACTTTGGATCCCTTACAACAATTTAGCCATTTCTCCAAATTTGTCAACTTTTGCTTATTTTCTTCGATCTCACCAACTTACATCACAACATCAAAATCACACATCTAATTATTTATCAATTACATAAACATTACATCATTAATTATTTAATTAACCAAAAAAATTACATCTTTATTAATAACAAATTAATTCTTAAACAAAACTATTAAATATAAACTAGGCAAACGTGCATTGCACGTTGCTTGCACCTAGTATCATTATATGCAGTTGCACAATGAGAAACTGTAGGGACTGAGACGTAACACTGTGATATTTATTTCTAGGTAATATTACCATTCTCCTCAAATAAAAATATATAAAATTTGTCACTTGAGGAATTAAACAAATTGAGACCATTAAGAGATTTCTCAATTTTCCAATTTTATTATGTGCAAAAAATTAGACTAAATTTAGTCCTTAGTCAACCATTTTAAAGAAAAACTAAAACCAAAACGAGCATATGTAATTTAAATACTGTTTATTAATTAATTTAAGCATACATTATCCCAATTTTTGGCTAATTTCATTTTATGCATTGTGGGGGCTCATTGAATGAATTGTCAGTGGTTGTCTGTTGGAGAGTGCAATACGTCTAAAAGTCTGATTTTTTAATTGGCCCTTCAAATAAATGGTTGGAGGTTATTTAAATTTTAAAGAGCCAGCTTATATGTACAGAAAAAAGAAGTAATGTTATTCATCTTTATTGGGAATAAAAACACAATTTATGTAGCGTTAATGAAGCATTAAATGATAGATAAAATTAAATAAATCATTTAATTTCACACTTCATTTAATCTATCATTTAAGGCCACATAAACTGTATTTTCATCCCCAATGAAGATGAATAACATTACTCGAAAAAAAAATCACAAAAAACTCATAAATAGGTGGGGCCCTTTTTTTTGCAATATTTAATTCACATGGGCCCATCCCCATGTGCCCACCCACATGTCAGTATCTGTTCATTTATTATAATGTTTATCAAAAATCCTCCATTGATAAGTGAGTATCTGTTCATAAATCTTGGAATTTGATTGATAATGTTAATTCATCAACTTGAAATGAAAATTTTTAATATATAATTAAAATAAAAAAATATATACTACGAATTTAAAACTATAAAGTTTGTCGAAAAGGCTCAATTGCCAAAATTTCTAAAATAACGTACAATTAAATATAAAAAAAGTTAAAATTAAAATTTACCAAAATCTGAACATTTTACTTGGCGATCCCATAAGTATCACTCGATCAATCTTCCACTCGTCCACACAACCCATTCTAATTTGAAAAACCAACAACCACCACTAGCCATCAATCCCTAATCCACCTAACCCTTTCGGGGGTAACCGAGTTAGTGGAGTAAGTGAATGCGGAGATCAAAGGTCAAGAGTTCGAATTCCCTATCGACATTTTTTTGGTCGAGTTCGTCGCACCGGGTTTGCCTAGTGCGTTTATTTATCCTATATGATTTGAGTACTATTACACATGGAGCGGAGTTTATATAGTGCGCAGTTACAGTAATCGGGGCTCTGTTGGTGAATAGCAACTGTGGGTTCCCACGTCCAAAAAAAAAAGCCAAAAATATAAAAAATTGCCAGGAGGTTGGAAATAAGACACGTCTCCTTATTTTTGTCCAATGATTTCTCCAACTTCAAGCGGACCACTTCGACTCAACATCCTGACCAAGAAGATAATGCTCAAATGCTAGTGGTGCTTTAAATTTCGGGTCCCATGCCTAGATGATTTGAAGTTTCAAAATTAGCAATTGCCAAAACTGATAATTAGCAATTAGCATATAATCACTTGGGTAGTTTATAATCTTCATAACACATGTATACAAAGTTATATTTTCTTTGTATCCAAATGTTTTAGTTCTTTATGAGTCTTTGTGGCGCTAATTGAGTAACTTGTGTATTTATTCTCTTTTGATTACCTTGGAATGCCCGGTGTTTTGATGTAGTTTGTCCCCACACTTGTCCTCTGATTTGTTCGGGAATGCCCAAAGCACTTGTACATCGTTTTAATCAATATAATTCAATTTTACCGTTCAAAAAAAAAAAAAAAAACTCAGCACCGACTCAAGCATTAACTTTTTAACGACAAATGTTTTGAATTCTATAAACAATAATAAATTTAAAAGAAGGCTGGTCATTGTGGTGATTGAAATCATGCAGTAGTATATCATTCAGAGTTTTATTACCAAAGCTTTAGGTTTCTTCTACATCATCTTCTTATATATATTGTTGTTAGGTTGCCTTTTTTTATTTTTAAACAGTCTGGTTCGATTTTTAATCGTCATTAAAATTTTGAAATCTAAATCAAACAATTTTAGAAAAGTTTGGCTTAGTTCAAAACCACTTCATTGACGCGTCCACATGACACTAAACTGACAGTTTCAAAAATGCAATTTTGATTCGATTTTCCAATTTGACAAATTATACTTACAGTTCTACGTCATTTAACCTTTATGCAGTGGTTACAATTACTCCTTTTGAAGAGGTACATGTATCAGAGTTGAGATCTGCTCACCAAAATTTGTTGTCCACCATTAAATGACTGACATATCATTTCACATTAAAGTGTCACCTAATATTAAGAATAAGTGACAGTGAGAGAAAAATTGAATGGATCAAGCTGCATGTACCTAATTTTCTACATAATGAATTACCGAATCAACAGCCACTTGTCAATTCGGTAAAAGATTATGTAGAAAATTATGTACAACAAGAATATATTAATTTAAAATGATGTGTCAATCATTCATTGAATGGACAGTATATTTTGGATAGCAGATCTCAATTCCATGTATCATTATATGCAGTTGCACAATGAGAAGTTGTAGGGAATGAGACGTGATACTAGGATACTTATTTCTAGGTGATATTACCATTATCAATAAATAAAAATATATAAAATTTGTCACTTGAGGAATTAAACAAATTGAGACCATTAAGAGATTTCTCAATTTTTCAATTTTATTATGTGCGAAAAATTAGACTAAGTTTAGTCCTTAGTGAACCATTTTAAAACCAAAACCAAAACCAAAACCAAAACCAAAACCAAAATCAAAACCAAACGAGCATGTGTAATTTAAAACTGTTTGTTAATTTATTTATGCATACATTATTCCAATTTTTGGCCAATTTCATTTTCTGCATTGTGGGGCACATTGAATGAATTGTCAGTAATTCTGAGACAAACACCATACATGGTTGTCTGTTGGAGAGTGCGATAGGTCTAAAAATCTGATTTTTCAATTTGCCTTTCAAATAAATGGTTGGAGGTTATTTAAAAGTTAAATGATAGAAAATTAGCTTCAAAAAATGAGGATGTTTTTTACCTTTGGAATTTCAATATTTTCTGCAACAATTAAAATGCCTGACAAAGTTCTGTGCACTTGTAAATTTTTAACAATTAATTTACTGTTTAGAAATGAGAAAGCTCGTTAAAAATTGGAATAATGGGGGCCCGAACACACAGAAAAGTGAAGGTAGGTTTGGTGATGCTATGCACGAGAAAGTGGTAGTTGGTGGGGCAACTATTTTATGGAATATTATTTTATCCAAACTCCTCCATTGACAAGTTGAATTTTTTTTTTTAATCATAACGTTAGATATTTGAAAGATCGTGTTGGCTATATATATACAGAAATGATCTTCTACACATGGCGGGTATGAGTTATCTTGTCCACCGCTAATATGGACCTACAATTTTTGACAATTCAACGCTAAATTGTAAAAAGCTGTAGGCTTGACTGTAGACGTGACATTACCACGTAAGCAGTGGACTGTTGGGAAAATTTCTCTACCGTCATATTCATTGTTCATGTTGGATCATCAAGAATATGTAAATCGAAGTGGAAGTGTACCTGAATCAGACATGGTTATCGCAATGGATGAGTCAAAATCAATACGTTGTTCCGTTATTTCTATCTTAAGATGGGAGTTAGAACAGAATGAACAAAACGTATGATCCGGAGACTATAACCGTGTATATATATACTAACGGCCCATTGACCTAATTCGACTCATCATGAAAATAGGAGCATGCACGTCTCTACACATAAAGGCCCACACTTTAATTAGATATTTCAAAACTCAAAATACCGAAACCTTATTAGATCACTTTTAACGAGTTTTATCAAAATTGATAGCCTTTAATTTAATATACAATATTTCACATAAGCTCATATGTTCGATTTAAAAATCCTTACAATCTCCCACTTGAGTTATATGTGTTACCTTATATTTGTGCATTAAACATAATCTTATGAGTACTCAAAATTTTGTTATCATTACCGATGCATCCCCAAACAATCCGGTCAATCAATCATATCAACATAGGATCAAAACGACTTTCGCTACTTATATCGTAACTAAACCCATTAATGGTCACATATATTGACATAAATGAATGACCTATATCAAGTATGGATGTGTAGCATAGAAATTATATGTAATGTGATCTTAACATACTTATTTCCAACCGATCTATCTTAATGAGATCATTTTCAAATAAGTTCAGAGATAATAAATCAAAAACTTTATAACCGAAAGTAACTTTAACCATAAACTATATCCAAAATGACAGTACATGGGTCAAAAATGAAAAGCACAGAAATATAAACTCCTACTGAAACTAGATATTTTTAAGAGATATTACACCCATATGAGCAGTGTGCACACGAAAGACCACCAACCATGGAGTTTGTCACGATATGCTCTATTGACACTTGTCCACTCTGAACTATTTCTTTAACGGATAGGAACTTAATCTCTATATGTTTTGGCTTCGTTGAGCTCATGTTGTTATTGTAATACAGCACTGCAGGTTTATTGTCACAAAATAACTTGAGTGGTCTTTCTATAATGTCTACAATGCGCAATCCAATGACAAAATTTTGCAGCCATATTCCATGATTTGATGCTAGATAACACGCTACAAACTCCGCTGCCATGGTGGAAATAGCTATGAGTGTTTGCTTATTACTCTTCCATAAATAGCACCTCCAGCAAGCAAGTAGATATAGCCTAAAGTGGATCTCCTACTATCGGCATCCATCGAAATCGGAATCAGAATAAACGATATTCTCCAACGGATTCGATCCCATGTATGTGAGCACGTAGTCATTTGTTCTCTGTAAATACCGCATGATATGTTTGGTTGCTTTCCAATGATCCATTCCAGGATTACTTAAATATCTTCCTAATATCCCAACAATGTACGCTATATCCGGAAGCATAAAAATCTGAGCATACATCAAAGAACCTATAGCTAAAAAATAAGGAATCTTCTGCATTTCTTTAATTTTCATGTCATTTTTGGGGCATTAACTTAAACTAAACTTTTTAGCCATAGAGATGTCACCTGGTTTACAATCTTGCATGTCATATCTTTTAAGTACCTTTTCGATATAATTCTTTTGTGATAATCCAATAATACCCCGAGAACGATCACGGTGTATCTGAATTCCTAATACAAAAGAGGCATTACCAAGATCTCTCATCTCAAAATTCATTGCTAGAAATCTCTTGATTTTGTACAATAAGCCTATATCGTTGCTGACAAGTAATATGTCATCGACATATAAAACCATAAAAATATACTTATTCCCACTGAACTTGTGGTATATACAATTATCGACCAAATTCACCTCGAAACCATATGAGATTATCACTTGATGAAACTTGTAATATCATTGACGAGTGGCCGTTTAAGTCTATAGATGGATTTTTTTTAGTTTACAAACCATTTGTTTTGCATCATCCGACACAAAATTTTCTTGTTGTACCATATAGATTATTTCATCAATGTCACTATTGAGAAACGTTGTCTTAACATTCATATGATGTAACTCAAGATTGAAATGCGCTATCAATGCCATTATAATCCTGAAAGAGTCTTTCGAAGAAATCGGAGATAAAGTCTCTTTTTAATCGATGTCTTCTTTCTATGTAAAGCCATTTGCGACAAGATGAGCCTTATACATCTCTAACCCTTCGAATCCCTCTTAGTCTTAAATATCCATTTGAAACCAATGGATTTCGCACCTTCAAGCAATGGAACGAGGTCCCACACGTCGTTGTTCTTCATAGAGTTTATCTCTTCATTCACGGTATCGAGCCACTTTTGAGAGTTAGAACTTTCTATGGCTTGACGAAAGTTGATCGGATCATCTTCTACCACTCCAATGTCAACTTCATATTCTTGGAAAAATACTATGTAATCATCCAAAACCGCAATTCTCCTCTCTCTAGTGGATCTTCATAATGGCATTGGTTCTTGAAGCTGTATAGTTTGTTCTTCTGGAACAAGTTGTTGACATTCAGAGGGAGATACAATGACATTGTCTTGATCCAGAGTTGGTTCTTGAGCAATGTCAGGAATAGAAATCTAATCCTGATAATTGGTAATGGTAATTGGAGGAATTTCAATGTATTCCTCCTCAAAGACAAATTCTGTAACCCTTTCTCCCCCCGCAAACTCGACATCCTCAAAGAACCGAATATTTCCTGTCTCGAAAATTACCTTAGTTATAGGATTATAAAACTTGTAACCCCTGGACCTTTCAGAATATCCAATAAAATAACAACTGATAGTCATTGCGTACAGTTTCTTTTCATTGGCCTATAGGGCCTTGCCTCAACTGAACATCCCCAAATGTGTAAGTGCTTCAAACTAAGCATTTTGACCGTCCAAATCTCATAAGGGGTTTTATCAGTAGCCTTAGTTGGAACTCTGTTGAATATATATGTTGTGGTCTTTAATACTTCACCCCTGAATGATTATGCCAAGGTAGAATGAGTAATCATACTCATCACCATGTCCTTTGTGTTCTATTTCGTCTTTCAGTAACACCATTCATAGTGGGCGAACCTAGCATAGTATACTATAGGACGATACCGCATTTATCTAGGAATTTAGCAAATGGTCCTGCACGTTGTTCACCTGAACCGTCATATTTGTCATAGTATTCACCACTACGGTCAAATCTAACCCTTTTAATCCATTTGCCGAGTTGGTTTTCAATTCAGCTTTATAGTTTTTGAACACATCCAGTGACTGTGATTTTCATGAATGAGATATATATAGTCATTCCAAGAAGCCGTAGGAAATGATCCACAAATATCCGCATATATAAGTTCTAAGACGTCTATAGTCCTGTTGGCTTGAAATCTCTTTTTATTGGTTTGTTTTCCTTTTATACAGTTAACACACAAATCATAATCTATAAGGTCAAGAGGATCGAGAATTTCGTTAGACACAAGTCTATCAATTCTCCTCTTGGAGATGTGACCTAATCTCTTGTGCCATAACGAGGCAGAATTCTCGCCAGTTAATTTTTGTTTTACACCTCGAGTACTTACATGTAATGATTCATTAAAAAAACAATCTTATCAATTAAGAGCATGTTCGCCCAAGATTAAAATCCAATTTTAATTGAAAATATGGCCGTTATTGGATTCCACTCGTCTAATAAAAGTCAACAATAACGGCTAATTTTTTCAATTTAAATCTAATTTTAATCTCTATCGAACACGCCCTAAATAAAGATTATCGTAACCTGATAAAGAACAGGAACCGACCAATTTTGAATCATGAAACAAACTAAATATTCCATTCCCGAATGAACAAGAATAACTAGATTTGTCCAAAACAAAAATAGAAATCTAATTTCGTCAAAAAGACTGTACAATAAATGTCTCATTAAGATCAAAATAAAATTCAGTTTTTAACAATAATCTAAATTTTCATATAGCTTCTACTTCCACCGTCTTGCCGTTGCCAACATAAATGTATCTTTCAGCGTCACTTGATTTTCGACAACTCAAACAACCCTGCATAGACACGCTGATGTGAGTTGTTGCGCCAGAATCTATCCACCATGAGTGTCTAGGTATAAAAGTTAAATAAACCTTAGAACAAACCAAATGAAGAAGAATATATTTCTTAGCACGCCATGCGTGATAGTGGTATAGTTCTTCTTCTTATGACCTGCAGCTCCACAGGAGAAACAACCACTTTCAATTTGTTCCTTATGCTGTTTCTTTTGTAATGCTATACTCGCAACTTCCTTATCAGTTTTCATTTTCTTGTTCCTTTTGTCCTTAAAGGTGGTGTCTAAATGAGCACTTTTTGTCTTGTCATGCTTCAATTTTATTTTATTTTTTTGTTTTGAAGCAATGTGAGACATTTCCATAATGTACTCTCGTATGTTTTCTTTTCCTTTGTACCTCATTGAGATAAGATTTGCCAAAAGTGTACTAGTTTCAACATTTTCATTCTTGGCAAACTTCTTCTCAAGGTCCTCAAGTAAACCCTTAGTCGTAGTCACCTTATCGGATATAGTGCCCCGAAATGCTTCTGGAATAGCACGCTTTATGACCATCAAGCTTATGCGGTTCGATCGTTCTCAATTTTTGATCTCTCTTGTCATCAGAGGTACTCTTATCAGTAAGTGTAGTAAGTCGATCAACCCGTAAAGCAAAGTCCAGATTCATAACTCTGAGAACAATCATTACGTTCTCTTGTCATACCTTGAAATTCGTGCCATTAAGTATTGGAATTAAATTGATACTAGTAGAGATATTGGTAGCAGAACCTGATACCGAATTAGAGAACAATTAATTGGAAGAGCTCACAATCATTAATATGAAAATAATAATTTAAATAATGGTAGGGCCCATCACAAGATACCTAGCACAACATCAATATTTTAGTCTTTGGACAGAAATATTGACTTGTAAGTGGTACTCTTTGTGTAGTGATCAAACACTAACAATAAAGAAACATGTCAATCAATAAGATTTTCTTTGGACCGATTTATTGATCACACGTTAAACCAAATAATTACCACATGTTTATCACCACAGGTATATGTGTAATTCGGCCAAATATTGACATTCCTTTGGGCCGATCAAATATTCGCATGAATAACACACACAAAAACACATTTTAATATTCTAAATTAATTAATTTCCACATGAGATGTTGCTTCAATTAATTAATTTTCGAATATTATACCTCTTAAAAGAGCCAATCGTACCAAAATTTGAAAAAGAAAAAATTGGCAAATTTGCATATTTGATTTATTTTGAAACTTTAGGGGCCCAAGGATTAGGGGCCGTTCTCTTTGTGTTTCAATTTCGAGTTTTGAATTTTGAATTTATTTTGTATTTTGTGTTTTGAGTGTCTGTTTTGAAGTTTCTGAAAATACGTTTTTTTTTGTCATTATGAAAAACTGTTTTGAGAAATATGAAAATGAAAAACACGTTTACTTTGAAATTTTAAGAATATTTTTTTAATAATATTTTATTCAAGAAATATGATTATTCAATAAATTTTAATAGTTTAATTTTAATATAATATTAAATAACATATAAAATTTGAAGTTTGTGAATTTTGAAGTATTTGTTTCCAAATATAAAAAACACATTAAATTAAATTTGATAAATCCTTATTTTTGTCCTTGTATATAACTTGTGACAATAATTAACTAGCATCAAATAACAACCAATGCTTCATTGCTTTAGTAATGAGCTAAAATAACAATGATCTGACCTAAGTTTTGAAAAATCATTATCTCATATGTTTTGAGAGCCCTGTTAAGCATGAAATACAGTGAGGCATATGAAGAGAACTTCTCCATGATTGGGTCAAGCGCACTTCTAACGCTACCAATGTTATTTTATTCATATTTTTATTCTCTTGTCCATCTTAGTCTTTTTTAATCAAAAAAAATAATTTATCGTTAATAAAAAAGAATTGCATCCTTCAAGAGAACAATGTATAATATCCATATACTTCATTGACATCCATGTTTGCAATATCTACGTGTAATAATGCAACAATCAGAACCTTGCAAATCCTTAGTTCACAAATTGCAATCAAGGAAATTAGAAGTTCTTCAAATGAATCAAACTAACAAATACCAAGGCCACAAAAGACAGACCAGTTGATACTGCAAAATAAATTCCAGGACAATATAAATTTTGGACTTGCTTGCCATGACTTTGTGAAGTTCAACAATATTTGGGTGCTTCATCATCTTCATCGCCGAGATTTCATGCTTCACTTGCTCCATCATCCCTACACGAATCACCTTCTCCATCCTGTAAAAAATCTGGCAGAGTCGAAGCTCTTCCATTTGTGTGGAAATTTCAGATCAATGGCAGTGAAGAAATCAGTGGTTCATCCTCTACAGGATGACCATCTTCAGTTAAAGGAACAAGACGGATCGAGGGGAAAAGGAGCTGGTTCTAGCTCAACAAAATGGAGTTTAACAACTCAACAAAATATGGTTTCATAAGGGGGAAATGTGAGGAAGATGGAAGTGATAAACATCAATAAAACATAACATAAAAACAAGTATAAAACATAATTAAAACACAAACATCAACTTTGCTGGTTTTACCCAGTAGAGGAGTCGAGAGAGAGCAAGAGACTACATCTTAAATATAATTTTGTATTGATTTTCTTCTGTTTTTTTCTTGTACATTGATGTTGTATTTTTCGTGTGTTTTCTCGAGCTCCACAATGGAGCATATATATAGAATAATATGGAGGCCATACTACTATCAACTCACATGCCATACTCCCCTTATCTTAGGCTAGTACAATGCCTACTTATAATACCATTTTCCATACCAAACTAGTTGGATTTCTACCAAACTAGACAACTAACAATTTAAACCACAATTACAAAGATTTGGTTGACAACTAAGTGTCACCAATACCCAACAAACTCCCATTGGTAGTCAAATGATTCTCCCTCCATCTGTAATGCCAAATGGAAAAACTGAGATTTATAAATAAGCATGTCACAAGGGAATGAAGTTGTATTGAATGGAACTACAATTTCTACAAGATTTTGCCTATTAATCAAAAGGTGAGTTACCAAACCAAGCATTCTACAAGATTTTGCCTATTAACCAATCTCACTGGCAACATTACACTGACAATGGCATGTGCAATTGGGAAGTCCTAATAGAGAACTACCTGAGTTAATAACATAATAGTAGAAGCTAGAAAGCTTTTTGACCAACTCCGATTAGTTGATTACGACAATATTCTGGAAAAGGGAAGATCTAGGTCCTTGGACAGCCGACAGAATGAAAACAGAAACCAGACATGCATCAAACCAATCCTACTTACATGACACCAGACTCAGCACTTGCCTTCAAACTTAGGCTTTCAGATTTCATTGATTTTCGAAGCACGTTTCACAGTTGTAGAAAACGCGTGACACTAATCATCTACACAATATGGTAACTCTGGTACCTTCATTTGCAAGGTCGAAAGCCAAAGCCAAAGCCAAAGCCAAAAGAAACAAATTTAATTCACACAAACTGTAAAACAGATTTATAGTCCTTGTATGTGTAGTTGAGAACTCAGAAATCCAGGCATGTTTAGCATCGAGCCTCGCCAAAGAACCCTAAAATCCACATTTTCGAGTGAGATTTCACATTATTCAGGCACCAACAAAATTAAACCATTACTCAAACACACAAACACAGACCATCTAAGAATACCAAAATCGCCCATATCCACAAACCGAAACAAGGAGAACAATCAGATTTCGAAGGTGCGAAATCTGATCGAAGGAAAATAATTTCGAACTTATTGTAAACAAATATAGCACGCAAAGAACGAGATGGGAAACCTAATTGAAAACGCGAACCTGGAGATTTGGCATGGGGAGCTGCTCAATTTTCAGATCTCAGAGAGGAAGAGAGGGGAAAGATGAAGGTTGGAGATCAGTTTCCGTGTTTTTTGCTACAGTGCCGCGTTTTGGGCTTTTGCCTTGTTTTTGGTTGAAAACTCACAAAACGTGGAAAACCACGTTTTGTGTTTTGTTTGTTAAATTTTTAACCATTTTCAAAAACGCGTTTTCAAAAATAGTAAAGAGAACGCGTTTTCAACGTTTTTGAAAATTGAAAACGGAAAACGGCTTGAAAACGCCAAAGAGAACAGGGCCTTAATAATTCATAACTTTAGGGATAAAAATTAATTATCCAAAACTTTAGGGGTCAAAATTAATTATTCGAAACTTTAGGGGTCCAAAAATTAATTATTCAAAACTTTAGAGGCCAATTTAAACAAATTATACCTTTTAGGGGCTTAATCACAAAATTCAGAACTTTAATAGCCCAAATTAATTAATTTTCAAACTTTATGGATTGAATTACTAAACTCGAAACTTTAAAGGCCCAATTTAAATGAATTTTAACCTTAAAGGGCCGAATTACCAAAGTATTAAACTTAAGGGACTGAAACATTAAAAATAGATTTTAAATATTGCAATTCTAACTCTAATCAGAAATTGCAACCAAGGGACTGAAACATTAATTTCTTTATTAATTCTGACTATATTTTCTGTAAAATATAAAAGCACAGGTATATTTCTACTATTTTTCAGAAAATAATCAAGCACATTATAAAATGATTTAATTTCTTCTCTTTTCCTTTCGCAATTAATTTCTAAATATTGAATGATAGTAACTAAAATTTCATAAATATTATAAGTGCAAATATTAATGCAAGTATTCAACATAAATAAGAAAGATCTTACAGTATTGAAACAGAAGGTAAAGACAGAATAATATCAACGAGATTTCCCTCGAGCTTACTCCCGTATGTTTGTATACTCAGATATAAGTGATCGATGTTATTTGAGTTTAAGAAAGTGGGTTATGGTCTAACACGACTTCCGCACTCTTATTATTTTTCTCTCGACTCTTTTGCATATCTCACAATGGATCACACGGAATCACAGTTTTCCTTTCAACTCCTTGTTAAAACATCACCTTGAAAGGTAACACGGTTCTAATGGCTTTCTCTAACAATACCTCAAATGCCAACACACGGCTACACGGCAACAAGATACTTGCACATCCCTCAAGGTTCTCACCGTTGGAGTATAAGTAAGATAAGAGTTTTTGAGAAAACAACAAGAATAGAAAGACAGTATTTTCAAACAATTTGGATTTCATAAACACATCACACTAATATCTCTTACATAAAAGTATACATACATATTTCGGCTACACTCTTTGTACTTTCTCTAAAGAGATTAGAACTTCATAGAGATTACCTTATTACAAGCTTCAAATGAAAGAGAGTGACTGAAATGGTTACAAGATTCGAACAACTAGAGAGAAAGATAGTTTTTTGCTTAAGGATGGGATGCCTTCTTCTAAGAAGTGGTCTTCAATTTATAGACTCAAAAAGTTCTCCAGCTGCCCTTCATTATTGTGCTGTTACTGTGTAAGATAATGAGAATCTTACTGTGGCCTAAAGTTCTTTATCTTAGTATGGAAAATTATTTGAGGTGAAACCCCACAGTTTTTCTTTATCAAAGTAAATCTGATAAAGTAGTGATAAAGGGGGCCCTCTACTTTTCCATTTGAGACTCAAACCACTCATCCGGAAATTCTTCTGGATCTAGTGAGATTGGTGAGTCATTTTCTTCATTGCTACAGCACTCACACTTATGGTTTGGATAACGCCAAAACTGTTTACACAGCTCATTTTTTGTCTTCTGTGTCCCACTAGCGTCACCTCCAAAAATATGATCACACCATAAATCAAGATAGTGTCAATTTTCTTGTTTAGTGGGTGCCACAGCCTTACTGTAAATCAAGTGGTCTTGTGATTCATACACCCAAATATTCTGATTTTCTTCAATAACTTTCTGGATATGCTCAAATTGCTCCTTATATCCATTGGCTCTACGGAAGGTTGTCATCTTGATAACATCTTCTGGTGTAGTTTTATGGACTTCACTCTTCTCAGGCTAAAGATGCTTGGAAGTAGTGCAATCTTTATGACATGGCTAACTGGCAGTAGCCTATCTTCTTCATTATCCCATTCGGGACAGGCAGAGAAAAACCTGATATATATGTTCTTATGTTTAAGAACTTGGCAATACCTTTCAATAGCTCGGATTACTTCTTTTGGTAACAAAGAAATTTCTTTTAAAGATTCCGATGGGTAAACACAAATTATATTTCCTATTTCGTAAAGAGCACGAACCCAATAAGTTGGGGCTCCTGGATAAAGGTTAACTTTGTTGTAGGTTCTATATGTTAGCGTTTTCATCCATCCTCCTAGACTGGTGAACCAGCGGCAGACTAGATTGAACAATACATATACAAGCATAAAATCGTCTTTATTTTTTATGTCCATAACACCATGAGTGTTACAGACTTTGATGATATTTGAGCTATTAAGCTCTGGTATGGAGATACTATCCTTTGTAAATATTTTCTCCTATGAGGGAAACAAAGTAGTATTCTCTCTAACTGAAAGTTTATGAAGTTTCAATGCTTCTGGTTCAATATTGCCACAAATGTCTTCAGAATTATTGGCACTAGGGCCTTCAGATAATATAGCCTTGTTGGCTTTATCAGATATCGACTTGACAGCAGCCATTTCCATCAGCGTTATCTTGGACTCTATTGCAGCAATTTTTATGTCGTCTCGAACTTCAATGCTTCAAGCTCCTTCTTGATTTGCTCCATTCCTGATTAAGAAATCTGGAATAAAACCGTATTTTCCTTTAATATGAATAATATCAAATTTAAATGGTGCAAACCACATTTGCAATCTAATAAGTGGTCTTTCAGCTGCACTTGTTCCAAGTTTACTTGTTAATAATGGTTTTACCTGAGTATTATCTGTTCTATTAAGAAATTTTCTAGGTAGCAAGTATGGTTCAAATTTTGCTACTCCTTTCTTAACTGCTAAACATTCTTTACGATTAATATCATACCTGGTTTCGGCATCATTGAATGTGCCTGAAGTATAAGCAATCAGCTCTTCTGGTCATTGACACAATTGACTACAAAGAAATTCTTTATGATTTTCTTTTCTTTTAAGTATTGCTCCCCAGTGTAATAGAGAGGCATCAGTTTCTAAAATAAAGAAATCTTCTTCATTTGGAATATTTAATTCAGGTAAATTTTCACATATTTTCTTAATTTTGTTTACCATTTCTACATCTTCTTGTATCCATTCCCATACAACTCATTTTTTAAGTTTTTTGGTAAAGTGGACTTTATATTTAGCACAATTTTTTATAAATTTTTCGGAATAATTTAATAATCCGATAAAGGTTTGCAGTTTTTTCTTGTCTCTAATTATTTCTGGAAATTCAATAATTTTCTTACCAATATGAGATTGTTGAAGTATTTTTTCTTCTATAAAAATATATCCTAAGAATTCAATTTCAGTTTTAGCTATTTCTGCTTTTCTTTCTGATAAGGCTAACCCATACTTATTAGCAATATTAGTTGAACTTTTTAAGATGTTCAATATGTTCTTTTAAATTTTTACTATGAATAAGAATATCATCTACATAAACAATGCAGAAATTCTTTATTGGTCTAATAATTTTATCCATTCTTTGTTGGAATATTGCAGATGCATTCATTAATCCAAATGGCATAACATTCCATTCGAATTGTCCTAATGGATTAGGTGTAGTAAAACTAGTTAAAAGTTTTGAGACTTCATTTAGTTTTATTTGCCAATATCCTGATTTACAATCAAATTTAGAATATATTTTACATCCTTATATTTGTTTTATTAACAAATCTTTTATTGGTAGTTTATAGCTATTTGGTATTGTTTTAGAATTTAGGTCTCTATAATCAATTACCATTCTAACTTTTCCTCTTTTGATTTCACTATGATTTCTGACCATAAATGCTGGACTATTATATGGACTAGTTGATTCTCTTATTACTCCTAATTGTAAGAGTTCTTTAATTTGTATTTCAAATTCTTTTTTATCTTCTTCGCTGTAAGGAAATTGCTTTCCTGATATCTTAGCATCTGAGTTTTTTAGTTCAATGGTTGCCATAGATTTATCTTTATCCCATTTAGGTAGAGGAAGCTCATGATAACATTCTCTTAGTTCTAATTTAATATTTTCTAATTCTTCTTCTAAATTTTCAATTCTTAATACTGAAATTTTTTGTTTTTGATTAATTTTTGTATAACATCCACCACGATTACCTGCAGAACTCTGATGTCTAGGTCTATAGTGAATTGGTTGATGTACAATTCCAATAGCTTTATAGATTTTTAGTGTTTTTATTTTGTGATTACAAGTTGTAGTGAATTCAAAACTATCTTTATATTGTGTAAAGGGGCTATATGTATAGATAAAATTTTCTTCTAAAAGGATATCACATCCAATTTTATCTGTTGCATAAATTCGTGGAATAAAATATTCTCTATTTCCTAAAATGATAAGAATATTTTCTACAAAATCTCTATAGATTTCTACAATATTGCTGGCTGTTTGACCATAAGTTGTTTTCTTATAATCTCTTTTATAATAATGTTCCGAGAACACATTTCTTTTATATAGACAAATACCTGATCCAGTATCAATTATGGCATGGAATTTTATTATACAATAATCTGGTAAATTGAGAGTTATCTCAATATATGGACTAAGTATACTAGTTTTGATTGATCTAATTCCTTGTATCATATAAATTGGTTCTTTATTTTTAGTAATTTTAGGAATCATTTTTTGTTTGCCTTTTATAGATATTTGTAGAGTATTCTTTTGTATATGAAATGGTGAGACTTTCTAAAAAAAGTTCATTCCAAGTAATATTGCACTAGTATCTTTTCCTTTTCTATAATCTTTATGAATTTTAAGGTTTAATTTAAATTGTTCTCCTTCTATGTCTGTGAAACTTAGTTCGAGATTAACAAATGTTTTAATTTCGTATTTAATTCTGTGATAATCGGTAAGAGTTATTCCTTGTGGTAAATTCTCTTCTGTTAAATGTTCTACTAAGTCTGCTCTTATGTGACTAGTACTAGCTCCTGTATTAACAAGGGCTATAATTTCTTCGTATTTATTTTGATTATTGATATATTCTGTTAGGATAAGGAAATTATCTTCCTCACACCTTCTAAGGTCAATATCAATACTATTTCTAGGCATTATTGGATAATTTCTACTTGTAGATGGTCTACTAGAGCTTGAGAGTTCTCTAGTACTGATACTTCTTTCTATTCTTCTGCTAGGCATTCTAACAAGAAGTTGTCCAGAGGTATTTAAGGTGACTAATCCTTGATTTCCTACATTATTGTCTATTCTTCTAGATTGCTGATGAAAATCAAGCAATATGTCTTGTGGTAATGAAATGTTATTATTACTTAACATTCTTGGCGGTGTAAATTGCGCTAGATCTTTAAAGTCATCATGGATTTGTATGAAGTCTCCTGAGACTTTATTGATTTCTTTTTGGAGCGTAGTAGTAAAAGCATATAAAGATTTACAATGTAAAGTTACTGCTTTACTTCTTGGTGGCATAATTAATCTATCAATTTTATGATATAGATTTAATCCTAGATTTAAGTTTTCATCTAATAAAGACATGACAAATCCAGGTCTTATAGTAAATATAATTTTCTTATACACTAGATTTCCAGATACAACTCCTAATAAAGCATCCATAGGATCATGAAGTATTCTGTTATCCATCAAGTACATTTGTATAGGAATATCCATTCATTCTCTAAAGTATCCTTTAACCATGATTTGTACTCATCCAATCACAATATTTTTTAATCTTTCTCTAGTTGAGGGTTTTATCTTAGCTAATTCTTTATTAACCCATTCTCTGGTTATTAGAGGTATAGTAGTGTTACCTTTAACATTTTCGATATTAATAGGTACTTCATCATATTTGGCAATATATATGGTTTTGTTAAACCAAGGTAATATTGGTCTTACAAAAACATCTTTATCTTTTAAAGATATTTGTTTTTCTTTTATGGCTCCATATCTTTCTTCATCAAACATAACTGTTTGTGAAGTTCCTTCTTCATTATCTAAAGTATTCTCAATGGTTTCCATAATTTCTTGATTCATGTAAATTTGCTCAAACTCTGGTTCTTCAATTTCTTCTATATCAAGCTCATAGATTGAGTCTGTTTTAGATAATTCATCTAAGTCTTCGATTATTTTATAATCTGAGTTAGATTCTATTTTTTCCATTAATCTAATGGCTTTGACATTTTCTCTTTTATTTCTATTAGGACAGTTGGGAGATATATGCCCTATTTCATTACATGTAAAACATTTACATTTTTTATAAAATTTTTCTTTAGATTTCTTTTGAGATTTCTTATGTTGGTTATATTCCTTTTTCAAGGCTTTTTCTTCTTGAAATATTTCTTGTGGCTCTTAAATCCTTTATTTCTCTTCCAAGGTTTAAGATATTTCTTAAATTTCTTTTTATAGTATGGTTTCCTAGATAGATTGTGACAACCAAAATGTGGTACTGCTTCTATTTCTCCATAGGAACATAAACTAGCTTTCTTACCATGTTTCCTAAATAGGTATTGATACATAGATTTTCTACACCATTCTGATATTTTTCTTTTAGCGAATGAAGTTCTCATTCCTAAGGTATCAGCTCTATGATTAGGATCTTCCCATTCTATTTTATTCCAATAAATTTGGTAATCTTCAAATAATTTCTAACCCCATGGCCAAGGTAGTTTAAGAAAATATCTATTAAGTAGTTTTTTATCTTCTTGTGATAGATTCCATTCTTTTATGGATTTAGATACTTTGATGTATATTTTTTCAAATTTCTTAGTATATTCGTTTAATTCACACATATCACAGATTTTTAATAATTCCATTTATCTTTCTGCTTGTAAGGCTTCTTGAGTGATCATATCTATTTTAGTTTCTGGTATAATTTTTCCTAAGAGTAAGTGTCTAAAGAAATTTTCCATTCGTTTTAAAATTTCCTTAAAGTTTTCAGCATCTAAACTTTCATTACTATCTATAGTAGTTGTAGATTTTTCTCCATATTTAATTTGATTTTTAGTTTTTTCAAAAGTTCTTCTCCAGATATCTGAAGTGATTCCTCTAAAAGTGTGGATTATAAAGTTTTATGCTTGAGTGTTATTCCATTTATGAAAAGCGACCGCTAAATCAGTAGTTTTTGCCCATGAGTCAATAATTTCACTTTTATTATTGCTATCATCAACATCTAGTCATATTCCTCTTGTAGGAATTTGTTCAGTAAATAATTTAACTGGATTATTATCCCTAAGGTGTATAGGCTTGGTTGATGTAATTCTAACTCCTTTTCTAAAATTGTAATTTTCTCGTTCTTCTATTATTCCATGTTCTTTCATCCATTCAAAATTCCAGTCATCAGACTCGATTTGATTCCAATCATTAGCTCTACTTGTTTCTCCAACTAATGTTTGTGTTTCAATTTGTTGATTTAAAGGTGGAGTATTAATTTCGGCGGTTTCTTATTTGGGTGGATCATTCATATAAATATTCTCAGTTTGAATAGCTAATTGTTCTAAACTCTGTTTATAAGTTTCTAATTCTTCTCCTGTGGTTTCATAGAATTTAGTTTCTAATTCTTCTATAACATATGCCGGTAAAGGTGGTTCAATTGAAGTATAAGAATCCTTAAATTTTGATTCTTTAAATTTAGATTCAATTTGTTTATATAGGATTTTTGATCCTATTTTAATATTGTCATTCACAATTTCCAAATTAGACTCGATATTTTTAATATGAGTTAAAACATTTTGGTTTAAAATATCCGTTTCTCCTAAAGGTTGAGCAAAATTATTATATTGTTCTAAAAATTGATTTATAATAATATCTTCTTCTTCATTTTCAGAAAATTCATCTACTAATATTTGTAATCCTTTATTTTTTATTTCTGCTAAATGTTGAGGACTATTTACTTGTTTTATCTCTTCACTTAGAGATTTATATTTAATACTTAAATTTGTTGCTAATTCTTGTAATTTAATTCGATTAGTATTAGTTAAAATATTAATATTTTGTAATTCTTCTAAAATCATTTTATCTTTTCTATTCATTTTAAAAATTTTCTTTAGTTTCGTTACTAGGCTCTGATACCAATTATAGGGGTAAAATGCGGAAAACAATTAAAATATAGAGATAAGGGTATAATGGACAATAACTAAAACATATAAAGAAATGAGTAATAAAATAATGGACAATTCAATCTCAACCTTCAATTAAAATTCATCTACACCCTACACATCACTTTGTCATCTATCTTTGTCATCCTACTTTGTTGAAGTAGCATTATTCTTTTAATGGTTCCTCGGGACAGCGCTGTCCAGAAGACCTTGACTGCTGAAAAACTAAAAGATGGAGGACGGGAATGTTTCTTTTAATAAGTTGACGATTTCTATGCTCCTTGTATGCAAGTTTGGAGACTTTGGCTGCGATCCTATTTTAAAAAAAGCATGCATGAAAATCCTCATAGGCCTTTTGCTAAATTTGATTAATGGTTTCTCAAGTGAATTTATTCAAATCTTATCGGCAGCAGATATGGAATTGACTCCAGATAAAAATATGATAAGAAAGTTTAGATCACAAGTGTTACAATGAGTAAAAATTTAATACTTTAAGTACAATTAAAATGTAGTGTAACTAATAAAATTTATCGTCATCATTCTATTAATAGAAGTTCAGAATAAATAATTTAATTTATTTTGAGAACATTTTTGTAAGTATAAAATATAAATAAAAAAGAGAAATTTACAAAGAGATCTTCCAAGTTTCTTACAACAGAGATATTCCACGTTTAAAATGATTACTACTAACTAAACTTATTTCAAGTTTGGAATGCATATTTCCCCATTTTGGTCCTGTTTGATACCATAGATTTTCTATGGAAAATGGAATTCAAATTCTATTTTCCATCTTTAGTAGTGTTTGATGGTACAAAATTTCCATGAAAATGATTTTCCACAAACACCTCACACGTGCACATTTTCCTATTTTTGCTTGAATTGGTTTTCTCAACTTTTTGATGGAAAAATGGAATTCCATCTTTTTTTTTGGACAATTGGAATAAATTTTATAACCAATTGTAAAAAAAAAAAAAAAATCATTTCAATAGACAATTTCCATATAAAACAAAATCAAACGAACACTAAACTTTGACAAAAAAAATCATTGAAATGTTTTCGACTTAACAGCTTCAAAATCCATAACAGCTTGTGGATAAGGATGATTAGCTCAAGCATTGTCACAGAGACATCTTATTATTTTCTCTACACGACAAAGTAATCTCAGACAAGCATGGTCATAGAAAAGTTAAATTTATACTTATTCCAAATTCACATTTCGTTTTCTAATTTCACCTTCTTCCGCGTTAGACCTATTTCCGACTTAAGGCAACTACCACCAGTGACCAGTAGCCCTCAATCCGTAATCAGCCTTCCCATCCATGCGAAGAAAAGCCAAAAATAAAAATTTGCTACAAGGTTGGAAATAAGACACGTCTCCTTATTTTTGTCCAATGGTCCCACCTTCTTCAAGCGGGCCACTTCTTTGATTGGGACTCAACATCCAGTCCACGAAGATAATGCTTTAAAATCCGGGTCCCATTCGAATGAAGTTGAGAATTTCGTCAAAAATTATTTGCTTTTGGACTCGGGTGAATTACAAATCATTGCCTTCGTGTCCAAGAATTAACAATTTTCCCACGTCTCTTACAAACACCAAATCATCACTATGAGTCATGGATCCTGCGAAGGTCTATGGTCAAATCGAAGAGTTCATATCCGATGAAAACCCCCATGTACAAAGACTTTACAGTAAATGAACATTTGGCCAAGTTCTATTCAAAGCCAATTGGTAAATCATGCCTGGACGATTTCAAGTTTCAAAATTAGCAATTGACAGAACTATATAAGACAAAAGCAATGGCATTGCATAAAAAATATTGTAACTGTTGTAAAACAACCAAAGATACCAGAATTGCTCTAATATCAATTGTTGTAAAACAAATCACCGGATTGAGATGTTGAAATTATATGGCAAATAATAGAAAAATATTTGATCAAGTAAAAGAATAAAGAAAACAAGAATATGACAGAGGGATTAAAAAATTTTATTAATTCAAGAATAATGGAGAATAAAGAAAATTATAATGGATCCTATAATTCCAGTAATCTATTTTCTCACCTTATAATATTGTATAGAAGAATCTAATATTTATAGGGAATAAATAAGGGATATCCAAACCTACCTAGTAAAGTTGTTGATGATGTAGGATACCATAAAATTGAGTTCAAAACAAATTTCAACTCTCAGTGGACTTCCAAAATAGAATTTCAACATGACATATGACTCCAATAATATTCCAAATTTGAATTTTTCATGACGTGCACTTCAATTAGATTTCTTCAATTACTTCAACAAGGAATTCGGGTCACACCCAAATTCTAACAATCTCCACATTGACACGAATTCTACCAAAGAATAAACTGGTTTGTACAACAATAACCATATATATTTTTTAAATTTCTCAAACCAAATACAAAATACTCCACCTCTTTCAATGAATCCAAACACTACGCTGCAAAATTACCTCAAATTTCAAAAAATCATAATGATTTTATAATTTACCAAAATTGGCTGTAACACCCCCTCCTAAAGCAGAATTAATTCCAAATACTTTTTCAGAAAGCTCCTTGCTAGATTGTATATATTTTACTCCAGTTAAAGCATGCTCAACAAAATCAGCATCCACATACTTTTTTCCATTTGGTTCGTCCTTAGCAATTGAATACAATGATACCGCAAGTGATGGTGGCAAAGCGGCATTATTCATATCTGCTGGACTCCACTGAACTGTATTATTCAAATCCAACCCTTTTATGAGCTCCTAAAGGTATTGTACCAAATTGAATGTCCACCACCGTCCTGAACTTATGCTGATTGATTCTTCTAAATTCTGTACGACTCTGCAAGATGCATAACCGAGACCTTTTATGTCCCTCCAATACAATATGGGCACCCTTACAAACCTTCAAAACTCCACCTCTACCAAAAAACTTATAACCTTTTGAATCAAGGATAGACAGCGAGATAAGATTTTTCTTCAAACCTAGAACATGTCGAACTTGGCCAGGTGTTCTAGTTATCTCATCCAAAAGTTTCAATTTGACTGTACCAATTCCACAACCGACAAGATGCATTATTTCCCATAACCACGACATCTTTGGAAACAATTTCATATGTAGCAAACAAGTCCTTATTAGGACACATATAAAACACACATGCTGAATCAAGAATCCAATCATTTTCCAATTTAGACTAAATGTCAGAAATAGTTAAGAGTTTCATATCACTTACAACGTTTTCCACGAGGTCTGCTTCGCCTGAAGTATCTGAATATCTACTTGCATCCATCCTTTCTTTATTATGCAATTTGTAGCAATCATTCTTTAAGTATCTTCTTGCAGTAGTTATAAATTTGATATTGAACTTAGATTTCGATCTATCCCTTCCAGAACTACCATGAGCAACCAAACCTTCTTCATCTCTGGCATTAGAAACTAGATGCTTCATCTTCTCTTTTGAATACAAAGCATCATACACTTCCTCTATGGTAAGAGTATCATGACTATACAAAATTGTGTCTCTAAATGAAGAAATAGAAACAGGCAACGAACGCAATATGATCAAGGCCAAATCTTCTTCATCATACTTAACTTCCAATATTTCTAAATCAATGACAATCTCCTTAAATACAGTCAAGTGTTCTTCTAATGATCCTCATTCACCATGCGATGAGAGTATAATCGCTGTTTAAGATGCAATTTGCTTGTAAGACTCTTGGTCATACATAATTGCTCCAACGTCAACCACAAAGCAGCTGTTGACCTCTCCTTCAAAACATCCTAAAGAATGGAATTTGATTCATGAAAATGAATATGAGAAACTGCATTTTATCCTTCCGTAATTTCTCTTCCGCGATCAAAATTGCTGGCATCCTGTCAATACACAGCAACGCATCATCCAAATCCAGCTGTGCGAGTACTGCACACATATTAACCTGCCATAACGAAAATCTACTGCTTCAATTCAAAAACGGAATGTCATACTTCATGGAAGCCATCAAAAATAAAAAATTTCGAACAAATCAAACATTGCGCTCTTGCCACTAGAATTGCTCTGATACCAATTGTTGTGAAACAAATCACCGGATTGAGATATTAAAATTATATGACAAATAATAATAAAGTATCTGATCAAGAAAAAGAATAAAGAAGACAAGAATGTGACAGATGAATTAAGAGATTTTATTGATTCGAGAATAATGGAGAATAGAAAAAATTACAATGGATCTATAATTCTAATAATCTATTTTCTCACCTTATAAAATTGTATAGAAGAGCATAATATTTATAGGGAATAAATAGAGGATTTCCAAACCCACATTGTGGAGTTGTTGATAAAGTAAAACAGTATAAAATTGAGTCCAAAACAAATTTCAACTCCCAATGGGCTTCCAAAATAGAACTTCAACATGACATAGAACTCCCAATGGACTTCCAAATTTGAATTTTTCATGATGTGCACTTCAATTAGAATTTTTCAATTACTTCAACAAGGAATTCGGATCACACCTGAATTCTAACAATAACGCGTATTTTGTGATATTCTGGTGCAAACTTTCAGCACTGCATTATTTGCTTCTATCTTCAAATTTATTTTTAATCTTTTAACTTATGGGACTATAAATTTTATAGAAAATGCCACATGCACTCTTTTGTTAACATTATTGTTGATTGAGTAAAAAAAAAAATTGTTAAAAATTTAAACTGCTTAATGGTGTGTTGCTATGTGGTAAAGTGTAAAAATTGATGTAAAGAATGATGTACATGTAGCATGATTGAAATTTAATCAACTTTTTAATAATACATTTCATCAATTTTTACCAAAATTTACTAAAAACCAGCTAAATCAAACGGGGGCAGTGTGACAGAAATGGACGAATTATGAGTAAAAAATCATAATGGGAATTTGAGTTTTCTACACAGCTTCAAAAACATCCATACTAGGGTTAAACATACTAAAAACTACCCAACTTTATATCTAGTGTCACTATGGTCACCCAATTTGATTTTGTTTCTCTATGGCCACTTAACTTTATATTCAGTTCACAATGGCCTCCCAATTTCATTTTATTTCACCATAACCACACAATTTCATATAACGTTGCACCAAACCATCCAACTTCTTTTCACCATTTTCACTAATTTTAAAAGTGGTAAAACGGTAACTTTGCTTAATACGTATAAATAATTTTTTTAAAAATTAAAATAAAACTTATTTTAAATAAACAATAAAAACTTATTTTAAAATAAATGTTTTCAAAATTAAAAAAAAAATTATTATTTTTTAATTTTATTTTATATATAGAATATAAAGTTACTATTTTACCCCTTTTAAAATTAGTAAAAATTGTGAAAAGAAATTGTGTGGCCATGGTGAATTGTTATATGAAATTAGTGGTCATATGAAATGAAATTGGGTGACAATGATGAAATAAAACCAAATTGGGTAGCTATAGTGATATTAAGTATAAAGTTTGATGGTCATAGTGAAATAAAATTAAATTTGGTGATCATTTTGACACTAAGAGGGTGTTTGACACCCATTTTTTTTAAAATTTTTTTCTCTTTCTTAATTATAACAACATATTCTCCAAATAAAATAATATTATATATAAATTTAAATTTTTTAATTATTTTTCAACCAAATATTCTTCTATCAATACTATTCCAAAATTGATTTACCCAAAATGGATGTTAAACACATGCTATAATCAGGGGCGGAGCCAGACTTTGAACGTAGGGGGGGCCTAGAGGTAGAGGTGAAGTGGTGGGGCCCACGGGGGTTCGGGGGCTGCGGCCCAGAAATTTTTTTTTGGATACATTATTAACAAAAAAAATCAAGAAACGTATAAAAGAAAGTACTAATTTTTAATTTAGCAAAATCATATTTTGATAACGTTATATAACGACATTATAATCGGGCGAAAAGTTACTGCATTGGTCGCTCGAACGAGTCTCTAGCGAAAGTCGAGCGAGAGTTGAGTAGTCGTCAATATTTTCATCATAACGTTTTCTATCGATATCCAATTGTTATAATTTAAATTTCGTTGGAAAGCTAACTCGAAGGGTTACAATTCTTCTAGAAATAGCCATATCCAAATTTCAATGTTTTCGATGTAAAAAATGAGTTGAAAATTGTCATTATAAAAAAAAAAAAAATTTGATCAAAAATGGGAGGAGGGGCCAGGCACCCCCCAAGCCTCCCCTTGGCTCCGCCCCTGGCTATAATTATAAAGTGGATGGTCATTCGTGGATTTAACTCTCCATACTAACATTTTTAGACTAACATTAATTATTGTTTCAATAATGTTTTTTAGAGTATTTTTAAAATAAGGAGTCGGTATTTTAACTTGCAAATTCAAATATTTCGAAATAGCAATTAAAAATTATGACAATAAGGAATGATTTCAGACATTAATCATCGTGACCAGTTGTCACATTATTTTGGTCAATTTATTGATCCTCGTGACCAGTTGTCATATTGATGAAAAATCAACTTTTGCAGTATAGGTCCCAGATCAGATCAGCCTCCACTAAAATGTGTTTCTGAAAAAAATATCAATAATACTACGTGAACATCGAAGTTGACGTAAAATTTGACATAATATCACATGACGTTCTATCATTAAATAATTTAAAATATAATTAATTTTTCCATCAAATCATCTACTGTCACATATAATTATGTCAAACTTTCTGTCAATTTTTTTTTTTTTTTTACAAAGTAGTTTTATTCAAAAAAATATATTTTGGAATAATAAATTTATGAAAAATGTGTGGTTAAAAAAAGTAATATTTTGAATGATAGGAATACATGATCTGTCCTTATTTATAGACATAATTAAAGTTTTAGACCTTTGCGTATGTATTTAATACCACATTAACGCCATATAGACTGGGAATACATCCCCAATAGGGATGAATAGCATTTCTCTTATGTAAATGCTGGAAAGTGAAATATTTATATTTAAAACTTGGCAAGCAAAATGAGCAATGTTGTGATTGTAAAAGACGCAATTTTATTAGAATTTTGACACTTGTACATTTCATGACACAATGAAATTTATCTTGTTGATGAGGGTTTTGTGGGAATTTAAAAAAAAGCTAAAATGTTCTTGAAAATTTCATCTGTAATCCTTTGTGTCAATTGAGATGTATATCTAGCAAAATTCATTTTATTATCTATTGATTTATTTGAATAGAGCTACTTGTACACTCACATGTGCTCACATTTGTTGACTCCTCCTATATGTCAACAATTTAGCCAATTGAAAAAGATACTGTTAAAATTAATGTATCAAAATTTGTCAACTTATAGGGGTGTAAACCAAAATATAAATCATTGTGTACATGTAACGTAGTCCAATCTATTTAAGGTACTCATAAGTCCCCTCAATTGTCCATAATAATTGCCTCTGAAGACACCGATTTTTCTGCAATTTTTCTTTTCTTCCTCTCCTATCTGTGTAGAATGGTGACCGTGAAGGCAGCTCATACAATACTACCAGCCGAGCCAACGCCAAATGAGATCGTGTATATAACAGAACTTGATCAAATTAAGGCCGTGACCCATGCTCCCACTGTCTACTTCATTCGTCCTTGCACTGATTCGACCTTTCCAGATGCAATCCATATTTTAAAAGATTCATTGAGCAAAGTACTCGTACTCTTCCATCCACTGGCAGGGCGCCTCCACGAGATTGGTGGTGGCCGCCTTGAACTTCACTGCAATTCTAAGGGAGCAATTCTTGTCGAAGCTGAGTCTGAATCAAAAATTGATGATTTTGAGCTTCAGGATTTTCTTCCAAACGCAGAAACGCGAGAGCTTATGCCAAAAGTGGATTATAGAGCTACTCCAATTCACGAGCAGCCATTGGTTTTGGTGCAACTAACTAAATTCAGTTGTGGCGGAATTTCTATAGGCTTGGGGATTTCACACATTTTAGCAGATGGCCCAGCTGCGCTACATTTTGTCAGGGAGTGGGCTAGATTTGCACGCTCTGAGAAGATTGGCAACGTCCCATTTCTGGATAGGAGAGTTTTGCAACTTGCAGAACCAACAACCAGTTCGAAATTTGATCACACAGTCTTGCTGACACAGCCGCCACTCCTGGAAGGTCAATCGGACAATATGGAGGAGCGGAAGAAGCCAACAACGGTGGCCATGCTGAAGCTAAGCAAAGAACAAATCGGTAAATTGAAAAGCAAGGCAAATGAAGATACACCATACAAAAACACTACTCGTCCATATAGCAGGTAATAGATTTGAAGTACGCTTCTCATATTTTACTGTTTTATGTGAAGAAAATAGACCATTGACTCAACTGACTACCTGTGAATTTCTTACAGATACGAGGCTGTGGCTGGGCATATGTGGAGGTGCGCATCCAAGGCGCGGGGGCATGTAAACAATCAACTAACGAGATTACACATACCTGTCGACTTCAGAAATAGAATGCAGCCACCATTACCACGAGATTACTTTGGAAATGCCAATCTACGCCAAGCAGCAATAACCACAGCAGGAGAGTTGCTCTCAAACCCCTTGGCTTATGCTTCGAGTAAGATACGTGAAGCAGTTGAGAAGGTAACAGATGAATATGTAAGGTCTTATCTTGCACTGATCAAGAATCTACCTGATGTGTCTATACATCGTAATTTTCACACAGTAGGGTGTGCACTGGGGGGTTTCTTCGGAAACCCTAATATGGAAATCACAAGTTGGACATCTATGTCTATATATGATGCTGATTTTGGGCTGGGGAAAGTAATTCACATGGGTCCTGCAACAATGGGTTTCGACGGGAAATCTTTCCTTGTACCAGGACGAGATGAATCCATTACCGCTGCATTGTGCTTGCAGACAGAGCATATCGACACTTTCAAAAAGTTATTCTATGAAGAAATATGAACAATATTCCTGTACTTTACAAACCTGATTTTCACTTTTTAAATTTCACCTTCTTAATTTTGTGCCTTTTGATTTGCTTGTTTGAGGAATAATGTTTGTTGTCGCTAAATGATTGCATTTTAAAGAAGAGGTGTTTGATTTGATTTAGATATGAGTAGAATTTATTGATAAAAAAAAGTTCACTGTTATGTTATTTCACATTGAAATAATAGGATGTTTATACCCAACTACACCTATAGGGTGTATCATACGAAATTAAAACAATAATAAGCAACACATCACAAATTATTATGTTTAAATGACTATGTCATACAAAATCGTAATTAAACAATCACACATCGTAGATAAAAAGCAATAAAAGGAAAAAGTAAATCAACACAAAAAATTGATAACGAAGGAAAATCCTTTAAAGAGCTCTTGATAGGGATCAAAAACTTTGGGCAAACCTTGTCAAAAAGATCAACAAGAAAAAATAACTTTCACTTTGTTCAGACACAACTAAAACCTCATTATACTATGACTATCTAACATGTAAATAACTGAAGAACATCTTCGATTATATAACCTGCACTTTTGAGAACTATAGACTTCTTTTCCCTCCATGTAGAACACCAATAATGAATCTCATATCGAAACAACTGAAACTCCAAGTTGTCTCTTCCCAAACTACAGAACTTTAAAAGCTTATTGGTGCAAATAAGGGTATTTGGTGTTTAATCTATGATTTTTTGTGTTTTGATCTTTAGTTGAAGCAAGAGAATGATAGATATTAAGTTTATAATCTTCAAAGAATGTTCTCTTCACTAAAATGAAGGCTCAACCGATAGCAAAATATATTTGGGAATAATTATGAAGCTTTGATCACATAGTTGAATCAAGAGATCTTTAGATATGTAATTGATCTTAAATAATATGTTCTTTAATATGAAATAGTGATTTAACACACTTTGGGACGAATAATGATTTGGATATATGTAATAGGCAGTGTTTGAGATTGGATAGAACTTCAAAATATGAAGAAAATCACGAACTAGGATTGACCGGATAAATACGCCAAGAGCTACCTTCCTGCTTAGCGAGCAATAAGCCCATCACTCGAGAGGCAAGCTCGCAGCCAACGAGCGGTTTTGTGACAACTTTTTCTCCTTATTCAATATTTGACTCATTCAAGACGTATATCATCAACTCCAACTATATTGACTTTAATTATAACTCAATAACTATAATTTCGAACGAAAATAGCCAATTACAATTTGAACCTAACACGCATAATTTTACACGAGTTATTTGTTGATTACAAGTTATACATGAATTGTTTATAAGATTATTGATCTTGTAAATTATTTATTTTTAAAAAAATGTGCTATAAATATATACATAAGCTTGCCCAGGTATGGGTCATGGCCAATTTCGACCGGAGCTCGACTTATTTGGCGATTTTCAGATTTATGAGCATTGAATTTTGAGCATCGATTCCAATTACATAAGTTGATGAAATTGGGAGATGTTGGATGATAATTGAAGAGGAAGATGAGTTCTTTTGACCAGTGCTAATTTCCGGCGGCTTAGGAGGTCGGAAGGCGCCGGAATTTCGTTGCAAAATGGCCGGAAAAATGAGAAAAATGGCTCTTGTCAAATTTGCGATGTAGGTCCTCATGTTTCAGTGTTAAAATCATTTGGTCCTTCAGTATCCATTCTTGAAATCGGGTGATACTTGAGTGACCGTTAGTGCAATTTTGTAACTTCAGTGTCGTTTTGTTATTTTTGATGTAACTTGAGTGATCAATTGTGAAATTAACCCGTTCAAAAAAGAAAGGATTTATGTCAATACATGATTGAATAATTTGAAAAAATAAAAATATAACACACAATTATTATCTGAAACATCATCTTGTACCTCCACCCCTTGAGCCTATCTAATTCTAATGTTTAAGTACACATATGGGCACACATACATACGCATACAGCTGATGGCACGCACACCATTATGTACGTATTGTGCTCATAACAAGACGTGCATGTATTATATTTTTATATAGAATTGTGTGCACGTGATGGGGGGAGAATCTCGCCTTTACGTGCGACATTATTAATTATTTTAATCACGGGGCTCACCTAGATTGTAATTCAATATTATAATTTATTTATTGTACATGTAACATTGTTCATTATTTTATATACACACACAGACACATAATAAATACAAGTACAGATGCAGGCACACATCTTCCTTGGGACTTTAGCCTTCATCTTGGCTTAAAAAAAAAATTGATTTAAGTATAAAATTATTTTATTAAAAAATATGTGATTAAAGACAAATTGCATGCCATTTTATCTAATAAGAAATAAAATTATTACTTTAATGTAAATAAATAGAAATGTTGGATGCTTTTGAACATAAATTTCCACGATGGAATAAAATACAATTAAAATTTAGTACCATATCAATAACACCAACTTTTAATAATGAAACAGCGAAGGGGTATTACGCTAACATGGTGGAGCCAACATTAAGTGAACAAATTAGGTATGAATTTATTACAAATCTAATCACACTTAATTAGGTCTAATTTTTGCCAATCAATATTTAAGACCCATTATTTATCCCCTTTTTACTTATACTAGTCACAACTAAACGTGCGTTGCACTTTATTTTGAAATACTTTATAAACGATGTAAAAATGATATTTGAAAAATCAGTTAATATAAAAAATAGTTAAAAAAATTGTTTATGTGAAATGAACTTTTTATACAATTTAATTATTTATTTACGTGTATGATAATAATTAACATTAATTTATATATATCATACTATAAATCAATCAATTAATTCTTCAAATTCATGCACGTACACTTTCTATATTTTGGGGGCTATATAATTACTCTAAAAATACTACAATTCAATTATTTATGTATGTGTATGTATACTAATTAACGTTTATTTATGGATATATAAAATATAACATTAAGTTCATGTACACATGTTTTTGAAGCTATTCAAATATTTTATGAGTAAATAAATTATTCAAGTTCATAAACACGTGTTTATTTTCAAGATTATTTATTTTATCATAAATTATTCTAGATTATATAAATTATTGAAGATCATATAATTTGGGAGTTATCCAATTATTATAGGAGTAGATAAATTATTCAAGTTCATGCACACTTATTTAATTTCAATATTATTCATTTAATTTATGATATAACGCCATTTGTCTAAATGTATATAAATTCTTCTTCTTCTTCTATATTCGTTGATTCAAATTAATTAAATTTCATGTTAGTTCATGTACACCACATTTGTTTAAATGTATATAAATTATTATTATTCTATATATATTACTTCAAATTAATTAAATTTCATGTCGGTTCACTTACACTCCCCTTATTTAAATGTATATACAGTATTCTTTTTCAATATTCATTGATTCAAATTAATTAAATTCCATGTTCATGAATTAATTTGATTGTTATCGTATAATTCAATTATTTATTTGCGTGCATGTTTAATAATTAATATTCTATTAAATATATACTGAAAAATGAAAAGTAGGGTACTATTGAAATAATTAAATTGTAGTAGGGCTAAAATCGTTCAGAAAATAATTCTCACTTCATGCGATATTTAATATATTATAGATGAATAATTTATTTTACATTACCAAATTAAAATCGTATTATTATTATTATTATTATTATTATTATTATTATTATTATTATTATTATTATTATTATTATTATTATTATCAAATTGTACAACAATACACTTATTGAAGAGAAAATATGTCTAAGTTCAATATAAACAAGGCAAGCTAAAAGTACATAATAAAATATATATATTTGTATAATTTTATTTAAGCTTACTAAAATTAAGTTTTTTAATTAAATTTAAACTAATAGACATGTCGATCGTCTAGTGCATCCAAAACACATCCCATTGTATATATATAGTCACGATAAAGATAGTTATATAAATTCAGCAGTAAATGCTATATTAATACTAAACCGACATGATAATCATGAAAAATAAGTACTTTACACTACAAATTTCTAACCCTTAGAGTAAATTTTGTCTTCAAAATTAAAACATACCAAATAAATGCGAATACTTAGCATGCATCTCATCTTCATGTTCTTAAGCTGCTTCTATATCATGATTCCTCCAGAGTACTTTTACTAAGGTGGGTTTGAACGTGCGTTGCACATTAGTTGGTTAATGTTAAAAGATAAGTGTGTAAATTTTAGAGAAATTCATTTGTAAATGTAAAATGTGTTTGTTGATTCAACTTGACATAATTTTCATCTATTTTCTTTGTATATTTTTTCTTATTCTTACGAACATTTGGGAATTTGCCTATAGTTGAACCAAGCATTTGCCTATACAAAAGTTTGTGTGTGTATATATATATATATAGCTCAACTGAAAATATGATTTAGTCCACCTCAACGTAATTTTCTAGATCAAACCCCCGTTCATAATATGATCATAATAATTGAATATCACCAAGGAATACAATATAACAATATATGCACTCTATTGCATCGGAGACGGTTTTCCATGTGAGCAGGCACCATGTAGAATCTTAAATTATAGCTTAAAATGTTAAATACAATTTCATGTACCAACCTTCTTCTAGGGACCTGATTTTGTCGTCATTGGGAATTGATTGTCAGACCACAAAATCATAATTAGAACATTAGGACAATAAGAATAATAAAATAAATAATCTAGATCAGAAGATGTAAAGATTTATGTTGTATTGGCAATTTTGTAGACGAAATAATTATTATAAAAGAATACGATTGTTATAAAAGAATTGTAAAAGTCAAAGAGTCATTTGGAGGGTTATATAGATGAATAATGAGTCTTTGGGTTCAAATATGAAACAATAAGAAAGAATCGTCAAATTTACGCTAGCATGTCGCCTAACTGATATTTGAGCAGAAAAAGTAGAATAATTGTCACCCGCCTGTCGCCCACGTCTCGCTCACTTGTCGCTAGCCTAGCACTCGAGCGACGATGTCATACTGTAAGTTCTTATGGTCTATATATAGTGAAAGTTATTGGCTTGGTCTTAAAAACTCTAAATCATTACTATGAACTTTTGATCGATGATGTCAGTCGAATTAAGTCGGCTGCATACCGTTGCCTTGTTGTGATTCTTCTTCAACCTGAACCTAAGTATTCGATTTAAGGATATCATAAATAAGAGCTTCGTATCAGAATTCTCTCATTTGGTGAGATACTATTAGACTTGCAGTTCTATCATTCACACTAATGACTTGAAGTATACCTTTCTAGTAAGTGTAGTGACATGGTCGTGCATTAAAACCATCTATCCCGTGTTTTGGTTTCTGGATAATTTCTTATTTTGGTGGATCAATAATATAAGTGTATTGATTTATCAGGAGAAATTGTGCTTATTTTTATTTAGGCGGTGTTGTATCCCATTTAACGTTTAGGTGTATGGACTAAAAAATTTGTAATTAAATTATCAATTTTATACAATTCCAAAATTTGTTCATAAGAAGTGATCTTCAGCTTTGTTAGTCAATTTCAAAAATGTTAGTAGCAAGATTCAAAAGACCTTGCAAAAAGGTTATTACTAACATTCAAAAAAAATTATCGTATCCTTCTAATCTAAGGCAATATCGAGGTTTGCAACATACGTTCGAGCGTTCAAAAGATTTTTAGCAACTTTTGTTAGCCCAATAATAACTAACCAAGAGGGGGGTGAATTGGTTATTGAAACTTTTTCGTTAATTATTAAAAATTCTAATATAGTGAATATGCAAATATTCTAAACACAAGTAAACGCGTAAATAGAACAATATAAATTAGTGCGAAGTAAATACGTTAAGTAAAAGAGATAGAGAGTGCAAACGATATGTTATGGAGGTTCGATCCAAAGTAATGATCTACGTCCCCCGTTACCAAGCTCTCCGTCACGAACAAGGCCAAATGCACTATAATGATAACTTACAAACAAGGAGTACTGATCCTTAAGTGACTTACAACAAGGAGCACTTATCCTTATGTGACTTACAACAAGGAGCACCTATCCTTAACAACAATCGAGTTTTCACAAGGCTCTCGAAACCACCAAAGTATAAATGATAATTTTACAATTGAAAGAACTCTCTTGACAAATGATATAATCAAGTCAAGTGTTTAGAGAGTTTAGGAAAACACTTCAATAAATAGCAAATGTTTAAGCTCAAGTGTTTTATGTTGCAAAACTTTGATGAATGATAACTAATACAATAGTGAGGGATCAATGTGCCAAAGTTTTCAACCAATGAATCTCTCTTCACAAATAATACAAAGTGAAGTATAGAGAGAGATTTGCACTTAAATAAGTGTTGGCAAAGAAAAACCTTTAGTCAAGAATGAGAAAATAGATGAGATGTAAGCTTCTTTGCTCAAGTGGAATTTTTGATGAAATAGATGAAGAACAACTTCTTAAAACAATCAAAAGATTCTTGTAATAAATAAATTGGATAAACACTTAAGTAAACTCAATGATTTTGAATGAATAAGCTCTTTAAAATTCTCTTGTAAGTTGGTGAAAATTGAGTGTAAAAGAGCTATGTATTTATAGAGAAAAATGGCAAGCTGCAGGCACTTTCGGATGAGGAATTCGGTTGACCGAAATAACAATAAATCCATTGAAAGATAAAGCCGTTAGAATTTTGAATATTCAACATTTTCGGTTGACCGAAATTTTCACAAAGAATTTCGGCTGACATGCACCAATTTTCGATTGACCATTTTTACCAATTTTCGGTTGATTATTAATCAATTTTCAGTTGACCAAATTCACCAATTTTCGGGTGAAGACAGGCCAAAATAGCTTTCATTATTTTGATCATATCTTTCTCTCCTGATATCCGATTAAGGTGATTCAAAATGGATTGGAAAGCTAACTCAAGGGGCTACAACTTTTTTTCAGAAATTATCTTCAAATTAGATCATCTTCCATGTTAAAAATTTGTCCCAATATGAGATTGAAAATCGGAGTTTAACTTTTTGATTGAAAGTTGAAATGTGATCTTTTAAGGAATGTTTAAAAATGATTTTTCAAGATTTTTGATCTATTACAAATGATCATTTTTCAAAATCATTTTCATGTTAAAATAATTTATGCAAGTGATGAATTTGTAAGAAATACTTGAGCTTCATGCACTTGCTGAACATTGATGAGTTATACCTTTACATATATAAATGAGGTTCGATAAATAACTCTATCTTCAACGTTCTTGATCTCTTCGAGTCTCCTTGAATGCTTGTTCCTCAACGGATAACGATTTGAGTCTTTGAATGTTTAAAAAAATATATTCATGAAAAACTCAAGAAACAAAACTTGTTAGAAACAAAAGTGTATTGTTTGTTATAATCAAAACAAGTGGAGCCATATTAAATCATAGGTAAACAATTTCCCCCTTTTTGATTATGACAAACAATATGTGATTTATAGATATATACAAGATATTCCCCCTATTTTTCACACATTAATGAGAATCAAATTTGTATCATATATATCATGATGTTCTAAAGACATTCATTTTCACAATTCAATGATATACTAAATCACATTTAGAAGTCATTACAATCTATTGAACTCACAAATCATAATTCATAGCCAAGTAGAAATAACAAGTTCAATGATATAATAAATCACATTTAGAAGTCATTACAATGTATTGAACTCACAAATCATAATTCATAGCCAAGTAGAAATACCAAGTTCATAATCAAATCAAGTTACATCATAATCACATGATCATTCCTTTTCCCCCTTTTGTCATCATCAAAAAGCATGGGAACAAAGATAAATTCCACTTTACACAAGGCATATGTACAAAACAAGCGAAAGTAATTATAGGTCACGACATAAAAACATGAGTTAACTAAAAATAGAACGTTAGAGATAAAGTTTTGATCTTCCGCCGGTGGAGGAGGCCCTCGAGGATAAACGGAATACATATGTGTAAGGAAAGCCTCTTGAGATAACCTCATTTGCTCCATTTGTTGATTAAGTGAGAAATTCATTTGTCCATTTGAAGATTAATCGAAAAATTCATTTGTTCCATTCGTTGATCAAGCATATTGACGTTAGTGGAAAGAAAGTCAATCCGGCCTTCTAGATTGTGGAATTGATCTTCGGAAATATATTGGCCGGAGGTTGGAGCTATTTGTGGAGTAGGAGCTCCATGTCGTGCTTGAGAGGAATTATCACAACCATCGCTATCATCACCATGACCCCCAATATTATCATCACCAACAATATTACCAATACCGCCCATGTCTTCTGTAGCCTCTTCCGAAGTAAAAGGCCAAGTTGTAGGTCCCGAGTTATTATTGAAACCTTGAGTATTGCACACTCATTGCCCATTGCCTTTAACAATTTTCATTCGTTTAAGACTGTGCAGGTTAATGATATTGGTGTGTTTGGGCTTGAGAAAAGGCTCATCGTCTAATGACACATTGAAATGTTGAAAGATTTTTGTAAGAAGCATGCCATAAGGTAAGCCTACGGCTCTAGGAGAATCATAGATATGTTTAATGTGCTTCAAAAATAGGTAAGGAAAGTCCAATTGACGACCAACAAGAAAAGAGTCAAGAATGAACAAGTCGAGGTGGTGAACCTTTTCAAAGTGTCCATTCCGAGGGACTATAATATGAGCAATAGCATGGTGAAGAATTTTGCATGGTATGGCAAGGTGATGTGGGTTTAGAGTCATTGTGGTGGATAGGGATTGATTGGTGACTCGACAACAAACTTCGAAGTCATCATAGCCATTAAATTGAACCGGATAATGAAGAATGTAAGCACGGTTTTCACAAGCATTTAACTCAAAAATTTCTTGAATGGTATCCCTATCAAGAGTAAACCATGTTCCTTTAACCTCACTAGTGGCAACAAGGGAGTAAAATGAAAGATTGCGGTAAAATTCTCGAATTAAATTAGGATAAACATGTTCAGAGACTGTGACCACATTCGTCCATCCAATCATTTCAAAATATTCTTCAATTCTAAACGAAGGAGCTTTGGTAGAGAAATCAAGGAAATCAATTGACTTACCGATTAAAATGGGACAATTGGTGATACGGTCGGGCGTGAGCGTGTTAACCTCAATATTTGACGAGTTTGCTTCCCCTTTCTTTGATTTCTTCTTTGGAGGCATGGTGTGTTTGGAATTTTCGATTTTGGAGTCGGGGATTTTTGGGTTTTCAAAAATGTTGAAGAAAAATTAGTGGAAAATAGTTGGAAGTGAATGGGTAACGAGTATTTGAAGTAGATTAATGCTTAGATATGATTTGCAAGAAGTATTTGAAGAGAAATTACCATTTTTGATTGTAGAACCTAAAAACCCAAAACATCCAGTTCTTGATGAAAAGTGCAATTAAAGCTTGAGATTGGTTGAAAAAGTGGGATGAAACTTATAGATATGGTGAAATTTGGACTAGGATTTGAAGATAAATATGGATGAGAAAATCGTTAAATTGGGATTTGAGGAGAACTGAAGGAAAAAAAAATCGGGGGAGAAGAGGTGGAGAAGACGGGATCAAAACAGGAAAAGATGAAAAAAAAAATTTTAAAGGCCTCAGTTACATTCGGCTGGCCGAAAAAGAATTTCGGTTTCGGTTGGCCACTCTCAAGACATTTCGGTTGATATACTTTCGATCGACTGAAATTTCAATTTGATCGACCGAAATTCTGCATAAAATGATTTAGAGTGCCTCAGTTTGTTTCGGTAGAGTAGTTTCGGTCTACTGAAATTTTGAATAGTCAACCGAAAATATTTTAATTTGTCAATGAAAATGTATATTAAATAAATTTAACCACATATCTCGGATTCATCGATAATACCCAAACCTCTACGAATATAAGAAAGTCTATCGAGAGCGAGAGGCTTAGTAAGAATGTCGGCCAATTGTTTATCGGTACTAATAAATTCCAAATAAATATCACATTTTTGCACATGATCTCTAAGAAAATGATGTCAAATTTCAATATGTTTTGTGCGAGAGTGCAAGATGGGATTTTTTGACAAATTTATAGCACTAGTGTTATCACACATAATAGGAGTATTTTCAAATGTTAAGTGATAATCACTAAGAGTTTGTTTCATCCATAAAACTTGAGCACAACAACTAGCGGCCGAAATGTATTCGGCTTCGGCGGTCGATAGTGCAACGGAATTTTGTTTCTTGCTAAACCATGACACAAGGGCAAAGTCTAGAAAGAGACAAGTTACACTTATACTTTTTCGATCAATTGTGCAACCCGCCCAATTGGCATCCGAATAACTAATGAGGTCAATGTGTATGCCTTTTGGATACCAAAGGCCTAAAGTTCTAGTACCACATAAATATCTAAATATTCGTTTTACGGCACTTAGATGAGATTTTTTAGGATTGTATTGAAATCTAGCACATAAGCAAACACTAAACATGATATCTGGTCTACTAGCGGTTAGGTAAAGAAGAGATCTGATCATACCTCGATATTTTGTTATGTCAATTGAAGTGCCATTCTCATCTTTATCCAATTTGATTGATGTACTCATTGGAGTATTCATCGGTTTCAAGTCTTCAAAATCGAATTTCTTGAGCATGTCTATGATGTATTTTGTCTGACTAATGAAGATGCCTTCATTAGTTTGTTTGATTTGAAGTTCAAGGAAAAACTTTAGTTCTCCCATCATGCTCATTTCAAATTCATTGCTCATGCATTGAGAAAATTCTTCACAAAGGGAAATATTAGTTGCACCAAAAATGATATCATCAACATAAATTTGTACAACAATCATGTCATCCCTTTTTGTTTTGATAAAGAGTGTAGTATCCGCATTTTCCATTTGAAAATCATTTGAGATAAGAAATTTACTCAATCTTTCATACCAAACACTAGGAGCTTGTTTTAAACCATATAGAGCTTTTTGAAGTTTAAACACTTTTTCCGAAAATTTGTGATTTTTGAAACCGGGAGGTTGTTCAACATAAACCTCTTCTTGAATGAAGCCGTTTAAAAAAGCACTCTTTACATCCATTTGATAGAGAGTAAAGCCTTTGTAACAAGCAAAAGCGAGAAGCATGCGAATAGACTCTAATCTAGCAACCGGTGCAAAGGTTTCTTCAAAATCTATTCCTTCTTCTTGATTGTAACCTTGAGCTACTAATCTAGCTTTGTTACGTACAACAATACCATTTTCATCTCGTTTATTTCGAAAAACCCATTTTGTACCAATAATGGTTTGATTATTTGGTCTATCAACTAAATCCCAAACATGATTCCTTTCAAATTGGTTTAATTCTTCTTGCATTGCAAGAATCCAAAACTCATCAAATTCGGCTTCTTTGTAATTCTTTAGTTCAATTTGAGAAATGAAAGCACAATTATTTAGAAAGCTTTTGGTAGAGTGTCTAGTACTTACACCTTTGGAAGGATCACCGATGATGAGTTCTTTTGGATGTAAAGGAACGAACTTCCACTCAATAGGGAGTGTTTGATCATCTTGATTCTTGGAAGTTCGTTCCTTCACATCCAAAGGAACTAGGGAGTGTTTGATCATCTTGATTCTTGGAAGTTTCTTCTTCTTCTTGTTGAGGAATTTGTTCTTCCAAATCTTTGTCTTCAACTTCTTTAGGATCTTCCTTATTTTGATCTTGAGTGTTCATTTGCTCAAAAGGGGTTTCCAAACCTACATTAATACATTTCTCCTGATCAAGAGAATTAGTTTTATCAAAAGTAATATGCATGAATTCTTCAACTACTAAAGTTTTTTTGTTGAAAACTCTATAAGCTTTACTAGTAGGTGAATATCCAAGAAAGATTCCAACATCGGATTTTGAATCAAATTTTCTTAAATTTTCTTTTGTATTAAGTATAAAACATTTGCAACCAAAAACTTTAAAATAACTAATATTAAGAACTCTATTTTTCCAAAGCTCATATGGAATTTTGGTGTTCTTTCGACTTACCAAAAATCTATTCATAATGTAGCAAGTGGTGTTAACGGCTTCGGCTCAAAAATATTTGGGTAAATTATTTTCATTTAGCATGGTCTTAGCTAGAAGTGTCAAGACGGACGGGCCGGCCATAACCCGTGAAAATCGGCTCGTGAAATCGGGACCGCGGGTCGACCCGTGACCCGTGCGGGCGGTTCACGGGCCAAAGAGTTGTGACCCGCGGGTTTCGCGGGTTTAGGCTTCACGGGCCGCGGTTAACCCGCGGCCCGCGAAAGAAAAAAAATCCAAAAAATTTGAAAAAAAGGGGGGAGAGAGCCGTTCAACGGCTCTCCCCAGTAGCAAGCAGGTTGCAGGCTACGCCTGCATGCAATTTTTATTGTTTTATTATTATTATTATTATTGTTATTTTTGTAAATCACAAAGTTGTAACGGTAATAATATATTCAACATCTATAAATTCAATTAATTGGTAGTATTAGTTCACTTCACTTTCGTCTTTCAACTACAAATATTATCATCATCTCTATTATATTTCTTTCTTCTTACTACTAAACTGTTTAATACTACTATATTATGGATTCTCACGATTTTTCGTCTCAAAATCCTATTTTCAATAATAGTTGCTCCCTAATAAATTTAGAAGATGATAATGTTGCAGAAGTTGGATCATCTCAATCATCAAGAAAAAAAACAAATATCAGAGGTGTGGCAAATTTTTACAGTAAATGAAAATGATGGAAAAACAGTATGCAATATCTGCAAAAAAGATTATGTCTGGAGATATGGTCAAGACATCGGCACGCTACGGAGACACAAAGAGAAACATCTAAATGAAACAGGACATTTGAATTCTAGACAAACTCAAATTACTGGTTTTACTAATACTAGTGGATTAGTCACTTTTACTAATTTTGTTTATTTGTAGGAACGAATGCGAGTTGGAATGTCAGAATTTTTAGCAGCTCGTGAGATGCCCTTCACATTTGCAGAAGATCAGTATTTTGAAGAATTCCTGCAAAAGTACATTCAACCTTCTTACAGGAGTGTAAGTAGAAATACTGCTCGTTTTGATTCTATGAAATTATTTCATACAATGGCTGAGAATTTAAAAAATGAACTTAAAAAAATTGAAGGAATTATGTGTTTCACGTCTGATTGTTGGTTTGGGCGAAATCATAATGGTTATGTTTGTGTTACAGCACATTTCATTGATAATAATTGGTTATTGCATAAGAGAATTATTACTTTTCGTTTACTTGAATATCCACATAATGGTGTAAATTTGTGTGAAAATTTATTACAAGTTTTTAATGAATTTGGTGTGTTAAATAAACTATTTAGTGTTACCTTTGATAATGCAAGTGCTAATAATGCATGTATTGAGCTTTAAATTAGGGCGATTAGACCCCTATATGATTCTAAATTATTTCGTATGCGTTGTGTTTGTCATATATATAATTTAGTTGTGCAAAATGGTTTGAAGTTAATAACACCACAAATAAGTATAATTAGAGAATCTATTAATTATATTTTTTGTTCAGATTCTAGACAACAAGAATTTGCAAAAATTTGTAAAATTCTTGGATTGAGAAGAAGAAAATTTGTTGATGATATTCCTAATAGATGGAATTCAACATTTTTAATGTTAAAATCGTGTGTTGGCTATACTAATGCTATTAATGCATTTGTTAATTCAAAGCAAAGTCAATTTTATATAACTGATTCGGACTGAGAAAAAGCATTTCAAGTTATGAAATTTTTGAAACATTTTTATAAGGCAACAAAAGTTAGTTCTAGAGTTTATTATCCAACTAGTAATCTTGTACTTTTACAATTATTAGAAATTGCTGAACAGTTTTCATCATTTAGAGACGATCCATTTTTCTTTCAAATTATTTACTCAATGGAGGAAAAGTTTAAAAAATATTACGAAAACATGCCACTAATTTTTCCAGTGGCAGCTGTAATGGATCCTCGCATTAAGTTGTTTGGTGTTCATTGTGCTTTAGAATCACTTTCTGATACACTGGCTTTTAACATAAATATTACAAATCGACAATTGGATACTTTTATTAATGAAATGTATAACGACTATTTTATTAAATATGGTAACAATGAAAATATTTTTTCTTCTACAAACTCTAGTACAATTTCGAAAGGCAAATCTTCTTTTTTCTCCATAATAGCTAAGAAACGTAATATTCTTGGTTCTTCATTTACAACTTCAACTGCAAATCCAAATACCACACCTTCTGAATTAGAAATATATTATCAATTTGATCATTATAGTGTAATACCTGAAGATGAAGTGGATAAATTAGATATTTTAGGAGGTGGAAATTAAATGAGCGGTCGTATCCTGTATTATCTAAAATGGCACTAGATCTACTAACAGTTCCAGTCTCAACAGTTGCATCCGAGTCTGCTTTTAGTGCAGGTAACAGGGTATTGGATAAAAGAAGATCTAGACTTAAAGAAAATATTTTGGAAGCTCTCATATGCGTGAAAGATTGGATATTCGCGGATCGAAGGATACAAGATAAAATTATTTATGATATTGCTGAAGACTTCAAAAATCTTGCAATTCCTGAAGATTGATTGGAAAACAAAAATTATAGTTAAGTAGGTGCCAACCTAGTTGGGATGTACTTATATTATAAATATTTGATAATAATAATTAGACATGCATTTTGATGTAGTTGTTATTTGTTTAAGTTAAATTTAAGTTTGCAAAATTATAAATAATTCATCTAATATTAAATTTGAATTCTATGTAAAAATTTCTTGATATAATTATGAATTTATCATTTTATTCAATTCTTAGTTTACATTTAACAAAAAAAATTTATTTTTTGCTATAAATATGAAAATTTCTATATTTTTATAATTTTATTTATACAATTATACAGGCCAAACCGAAACGAACAACAACCCGCACGACCCGTGACCCGCATGGACTCGACCTGATGGGTCAGTGGGCGGGCCGGGTTGTAGTCCAAAATTGTGGGCCGACCCGTATCCGGCCCGGAACCCGCAGCGGGTGGGGTTTTTTACACGCGGGCCGTTACTGGGCTCACATGTGGCGGGTCGACCTGGCCCGGATCACCCTTATTGACACCTCTAGTCCTAGCCATTTCTTGCAATGTACGATTCTTTCGTTCTACTACACCATTTTGTTGAGAAGTTCTAGGAGCCGAAAAATGATGTTCATATCCATTTTCTTTACAAAAATCATCAAAAGCAATATTATCAAATTCTTCACCATGGTCACTTCTAATGGTAGTGATAGAATATTCATTTTCATTTTGAACCTTTTTACAAAAGTTTTTAAATACTTTTAAAACTTCATTTTTCAAATTCAAAAACAAAACCCAAGTGAATCTTGAGAAGTCATCAACAATAACGAATGCATAATGCCTGTCACTTAAACTTGCGGTTTTAGAAGGTCCAAAAAGATCCATGTGAAGAAGTTGTAGCGATTTTGTAGTTGAAGCGAATTGCTTGGTTTTGAAAGAGGTTTTAGTTTGTTTTCCAAATTGACAAGCATCACAAATTTTGTCCTTTTCAAATTTAAATTTGGTAAACCTTTAACAAAATAATTTTTTGAGATTCTTGAAATTAGGTTCATACTAGCATGACCTAATCTTCTATGCCACAACCAAGTGTCATCTTCAAAACTTGACAAACATTTTAATTATTTTTCAAATTCAATATTGATGATATAAACATCTTTACATCGGCTACCCATGAACAATACCTCTTTCGATGTAGCACCCTTAATAAGGCATTTCGAAGAATCAAATTTGATATGATAACCTTTATCACATAATTGACTAATACTTAACAAGTTATGTTTGAGATTATCTACTAACAAAACATTTTCTATAGATGGAGATGAAAGATTACCAATATTTCCGACGCCCATGATTTTCCCTTTGGAATTATCTCCAAATATGACATAACCTCCATCTTTCCTTTTGAAGTTTGATAATAATGTTTTGCCTCCGGTCATGTGTTTTGAGCAACCACTATCCAAGAACCAATTACTCTTTATCTTTGAAGGCACCTACAAGAGTTGATTCAAATTTTGATCTTGGTACCCATTTAACTTTGGATCTTTGATAGTTAGTGCTAGTGGACCCTTGAACCCACCTATTCTTTTGAAAATGTAACTTCTTTTTGATTAAGCAATTGAAAGCTACATGTCCAAATTTGTTACAAAAACTACATGTGGTGTTAGAGGCTTTGACAAACATATTTTCAAGAGATTTTTATTTTAGAGAGGGTTTGTATCCAATGCCACTTCTATCAAAGACGCATTTTTGTTTCCCAAGCATTAACTCAAAGTTTTTCTTTCCTTGTGTGAATTTGTGCACAATGTTGGTCAAATCAAAGACATTTTCTTTTAGGGAAATATTTTCTTTGATCAGAAGTTCATGATCATCATTTTCCTTCTCAAAGACCTTTTGAGTTTCTAAAAGTTTTTTGGTCTCATTTTGTAACAAAATATGTTGCTTTTTGAGAGTAGAGTGTTTGAGAGGAAGTTTTTCAAAGGCACCAATAATTTCATCATATAAAGTAGATAATTCATCATATGAAGGAGAGTCATTTGTGTTTACCTCATCCTCCATGGCCATGAAGCATATGTTTGCAACTTCATCTTGACTTTCATCTTCTCCTTGCTCATCATCACTATCATCCCAAGTGGCTTGTAGAGCCTTATTCTTGAAGAACTTTCTCTTGTTTGGACACTCAGTTCTTTTGTGATCGGGTTTGTCACAATCATAGCATACAACCTTCTTGCTCTTTCCTCACTTTTGTCTTCTTTCTTTTGAAATCGACGGTTGTTGCGAAAACCTCTCCACTTCTTGACAAGGAGAACAAGATCATCAAGTTCCTCATCACTCTTGTTTGAGTTTGAGGTCTCTTCATCATTTGATGATTTCAAAACTATTTGTCTTCTAGGAGATTCCTTCTTTTCTTCCTCTTTTGCTTTTCTTGATTTCTCATTTATTTCGACATGATTTAGCTCATAGGTCATTAAGGTTCCATAGAGCTCTTCCAAAAGATATGTGTTGACATCTTTGGTATTTTCTATCAACATCCTTAATGAATTCCAATCTTCCAAAAGAGATCTAAGAATTTTGCTAACAAGTTCACCATTAGTAAATTTTCGATCAAAACCTTTAGACTATTAACAATATCGGTGAATAGAGTAATCATGGTAGCAATGGGTTCATGTTGTTTCATAAAGAAGTTTTCAAAGTTTTTAAACAAGAGATTTATCTTAGTTTCTTTTACTTTATTCGTTCCCATGTGTGTTATTTCTAATGCATGCCAAATTTCATATGCGGAATCACATGTGCTAATACGATTAAATTCATTTATTTTTAAAGCACAATAAAGAAGATTTTTGACTTTTGCATTTAAAGACAATTTTCTTTTATCATCATCATCATATTCTTCTCTAGGTTTGAGAATTCTTTGGTCCGGATTTCCATCGACCTTAATAACCTTAGTAAGCTTATGAGGACCAAATTCAATAACCTCCCAAATGTTATAATCAATTGATTGGATATAAATCATCATTCTAGTTTTCCAATAATTATAATGTGAACCATCAAACGAAGGAGGACGATTTGTAGAATGCCCCTCAATATTAAGATTAGCCATAGCACAAGATAGTGAAATCTTAAAAATGTGCACTTAGACTCTGATACCAATTGTTAGCCCAAGAATAACTAACCAAGAGGGGGGTGAATTGGTTATTGAAACTTTTTCTTTAATTACTCAAGATTCTAATATAGTGAATACGCAAATATTCTAAACACAAGTAAACGCGTAAATAGAACAATATAAATTAGTGCGAAGCAAATGCGTTAAGTAAAAGAGATAGAGAGTGCAAACGATATGTTATTGAGGTTCGATCCAAAACAATGATTTACGTTCCCCGTTACCAAGCTCTCCGTCACGAGTAAGGCCAAATGCACTATAATGGTAACTTACAAACAAGGAGTACCGATCCTTAAGTGACTTACAACAAGGAGCACTTATCCTTAGGTGACTTACAACAAGGAGCACCTATCCTTAACAACAATCGAGTTTTCACAAGGCTCTCGAAACCACCAAAGTATAAATGATAATTTTACAATTGAAAGAACTCTCTTGACAAATGATATAATCAAGTCAAGTGTTTAGAGAGTTTAGGAAAATACTTCAATAAGTAGCAAATGTTTAAGCTTAAGTGTTTTATGTTGCAAAACTTTGATGAATGATAACTAATACAATAGTGAGGATCAATGTGCCAAAGTTTTCAACCAATGAATCTCTCTTCACAAATAATACAAAGTTAAATATAGAGAGAGATTTGCACTTAAATAAGTATTGGCAAAGAAAAACCTTTAGTCAAGAATGAGAAAATAGATGAGATGTAAGGTTCTTTGCTCAAGTGGAATCTTTGATGAAATAGATGAAGAACAACTTCTTAAAACAATCAAAAGATTCTTTGTAATAAATAAATTGGATAAACACTTAAGTAAACTCAATGATTTTGAATGATTAAGCTCTTTAAAATTCTCTTGTAAGTTGGTGAAAATTGAGTGTAAAAAAGCTATGTATTTATAGAGAAAAGTGACAAGCTGCAGGCACTTTCGGATGAGGAATTCGGTTGACCGAAATAACAATAAATCCGTTGAAAGATAAAGCCGTTAGAATTTTGAATATTCAACATTTTCGGTTGACCGAAATTTTCACAAAGAATTTCGGCTGACATGCACCAATTTTCGGTTGACCATTTTTACCAATTTTCGGTTGACCAAATTCACCAATTTTGGGGTGAAGACAGGCCAAAACAGCTTTCACTATTTTAATCATATCTTTCTCTTCCAATGTCCGATTAAGGTGATTCAAAATGGGTTGGAAAGCTAACTCAAGGGGCTACAACTTTTCTTCAGAAATCATCTTCAAATTAGATCATCTTCCATGTTAAAAATCTGTCCCAATATGAGATTGAAAATCGGAGTTTAACTTTTTGATTGAAAGTTGAAATGTGATCTTTTAAAGAACGTTTGAAAATGATTTTTCTAGGTTTTTGATCTATTACAAATGTTCATTTTTCAAAATAATTTTCTTGTTAAAATAATTTATGCAAGTGATGAATTTGTAAGAAATACTTGAGCTTCATGCACTTGCTAAACATTGACGAGTTATACCTTTACATATATAAATGAGGTTCGATAAATAACTCTATCTTCAACATTCTTGATCTCTTCGAGTCTCCTTGAATGCTTGTTCCTCAACGGATGACGATTTGAGTCTTTGAATGCTTAAGAAAATATATTCATGAAAAACTCAAGAAACAAAAACTTGTTAGAAACAAAAGTGTATTTTTTGTTATAATCAAAAGAAGTGGAGTTATATTAAATCATAGGTAAAAAATTTCCCCCTTTTTGATTATGACAAACAATATGTGATTTATAGATATATACAAGATATTCCCCCTATTTTTTTACACATTAATGAGAATCAAATTTGTATCATATATATCATGATGTTCTAAAGACATTCATTTTCACAATTCAATGATATACTAAATCACATTTAGAAGTCATTACAATGTATTGAACTCACAAATCATAATTCATAGCCAAGTAGAAATAACAAGTTCAATGATATACTAAATCACATTTAGAAGTCATTACAATGTATTGAACTCACAAATCATAATTCATAGCCAAGTAGACATAACAAGTTCATAATCAAATCAAGTTACATCATAATCACATGATCATTCCTTTTCCCCCTTTTGTCATCATCAAAAAGCATGGGAACAAAGATAAATTCCCCTTTACACAAGGCATATGTACAAAACAAGCGAAAGTAATTATAGGTCACGACATAAAAACATGAGTTAACTAAAAATAGAACGTTAGAGATAAAGTTTTGATCTTCCGCCGGTGGAGGAGGCCCTCGAGGATAAACGGAATACATATGTGTAAAGAAAGCCTCTTGAGATAACCTCATTTGCTCCATTTGTTGATTAAGTGAGAAATTCAGTTTGCTCCATTTGAAGATTAATCGAAAAATTCATTTGTTCCATTCGTTGATCAAGCATATTGATGTTAGTGGAAAGAGAGTCAATCCGGCCTTCTAGATTGTGGAATTGATCTTCGGAAATATATTGGCCGGAGGTTGGAGCTATTTGTGGAGTAGGAGCTCCATGTCGTGCTTGAGAGGAATTATCACAACCATCTCTATCATCACCATGACCCCCAATATTATCATCACCAACAATATTACCAACACCGCCCATGTCTTGAACTCAACTTACTTATTATTAAAAAATCATGTGAAAGTTTTGAAGCGTTTATTACTGAATTTTATAACAAGGCATGTTAGAGACGAAGACGATACTATCTTGAATGAATCTGATTGGAATATAGTTTTTAAAATTAAAATTTTGTTGGCAAGTTTTTATAAGTCTACAAATATATTGTCTGCTATTTATTATCCTACTAGTTGTATGGTTCTGCAACGTTTTTATATAATTGCTAGGGATTTTAAGAGATTTCAAAATGATCCCGATTTTCATGCGGTTATATATTCCATGAAATTAAAATTTAGAAAATATTGGGAAGAATTACCTATGTTATTTCTTTTAACATGCGTCATAGACCCCGATATAATTTATCGGGTACTAAATTTGTAATTGATCAAATTTCAAATTTTTAACTTCTAATATACATATTACTTATAGGAATTTGGAACAAACGTTAAATGAAATGTATGAATTATATGTTTCACGAATGGGTACACATATTACTCGTGTACCTACAACTGCTCCTCCCACTAATATAACAGATGACGATGCTGACCTTTTAAGTTTATTGGAAACATGAACTCATATAGATATGATTCAACTGCATATGCATGTGGTTCCTCTAGTAGTAGTGGCAGTAATAGTTTGTCTTCCACTACATGTACTTAAATTTCGAGTAATAGTTCAAATGCATTGCCATCTGAATTAATTGATTACTTTAGTCATACTTTGTCTAGTAACAAAGTAGTTAGGAAAAGTGCAGAAGAAGTCATTGAATTCTGGCGAAATAACTAACGCTGATGACCAATAGTTTCTGCAATTGCAAAAGATCTATTAATACATCCGGTTAGCACTGTAACTTCGGAGTCTACTTTGAGTACAGGGAAAATGGTTATCTTTGAGATCAGGAGTCGACTAAAAAAAGATATTTTAGAAGCGTTAATGTGTGTGAAGGACTAGGAAGACACTAATTATCAAATTCAAGATAAATATGCCAAAATTACATGTAATCAAATAAGTAATATTTAATTTCATCGCATTCATCACAAAATTTTATTTTCATACTTTTATAATTTTTTTAAAAAAATTGTACGCATAACAAGTTGTTCGTTTACAATTTTTAATTCCGTCTACACGAAATTGAAGTAGCCGGTCCCAAACCCGATAAATGAGGAGGGTTTATCTTTTTAAAAATAAAAATAAAAATAAAAATATTTTGGAAAATGTATATTTAAAAAATTGTTTACAAAATGTGTGATATATATATATATATATATATATATATATATATATAGTATAAAATGGTAAACAAAAAACAAAACTTAACAAATAAAATTTTATTCTTGTTATTTTAAAAATTATAAATATTTTAGAAAATGTATATAAGTATATTTTTTAAAAAATTAGAAAATATGTATATATATATTTTTTGAATTTCAGGTTTAATAAAAAAAAAAAAAAAAAAGATAAGCCGGCAAGTCGAGCGGCTCGTTTTGGACTAGCTTGGGCATGAGTCGAGCTCGTGCGGGCATGGACCGAGCCGGCTCGACTCGATCCATTGCCACGACTACACTAATGATTTGGAACAGAAAGAGCTGATTGCCGCCACTACACTAATGATTTGGAACCGACCTTGCTAGTAAGTGCGGTGACAAATCGTGCATTGAAGCCATATATCCCATGTTTTGGTTTACGGTTAATTTCTTATTGTGGTGGATCGATAATTCAAGTGCATTGATTTATTAGGAGAAATTGTGCTCTTTTTTATTTAGGTGGTGTTCTATCACATTTAATGTTTGAGTATATGAATTCAAAATTTTCTAATGAAATTATCAATTTTATGCAATTCCAAAATTTGTTCATAAGAAGTCGTCTTCAATTTTGTTAATCAATTTGTATAAATTGTTGTAAAAAAAAAAAAACGATGACAACAGTCAAAAAAATTATGAAAAAATGTCATGGCAATACTCGAATGTTGGAAAAAGATTATTAACAACACTAAAAAAAGTTGCAAAAAAGTTATTAGCAACATTTTAAAAAATATACAAAAAGATTATTAGTAACATTCAAAAAAGGGTACCGTATCCTTATACTCTACGGCAACATCAAGATTTGCAACATACGTCAGAGCATTGCAAAAAGTCTTTGACAATATTTTTTAAACGTTGTAAAATATTATCTTTGTTGTAGTGACATACAAATCTAAAGCAAAAAAGAAGGTAAAAACTAACTGTATGCAAATTAAACGAGCAATGAGTGATGGTCGATGTCAAAATCAATGGTGTAGATCTAGCTAAATGGAAAAGTGTAAATCAGAGTTAAACTACACATAGCTTGGTTGTTTTTTATAGCTTGGTTGTATTTTCTTTAACGCTAAGTATTTAATGAAGATTCTCCCACTTTTGGTAAATTGGCTACATCGGGCTTCGGAATATCTTCTTATAATCCAAATTTGGGAAGTAACAATATTTTTTTTATGGGACAATAAATTCATTTATTTCCATAAATTTATAAATGTGAACCATGAGGTTGGGGATAAAACACGTCTCCTTATTTTTGTCCAATGATCCCACCAACTTCAAGCGGACCACATCTTCGGTTGGGACTCAACATCTAGTCCAAGAGGACAATGCTCAAATGCTAATGGTGCTTTAACATTCGGGTCCCATTGGATGAAGTTGAGAATGTTCGTAAAAAATAATAAATTCACTTTTGTGACTTGGACGAATTACAAATCATTGCCTTTACAGACATCAAATCATCACTATGAGGATGACTTAACAAATTATGGAATACTTCGAGCTCGTACTGAAAAATGTTTTTATTGAAATGTGTAATTAAAAAGTAAATAAAAAATTATAGATTGCGTAGAACGTGTGATTGAAAATAATTTTGAGGAAAAAATTCATAAAATATCTCGCTAACAAGCTCTTAATATATTTAAAACATTATTTACAAAGTATGCTTTAAGTTGTATAAATAAATAAATAATCACACACACACACACACACAATATATATATATATATATATATATATATATATATATATATATATATATATATATATATATATAGATATATTACAATATGAATAGTACACGTTGTCAATGTATGTTCAACAGATAGTAAGGAGGGATAAGAAGGAGAAACTTATGGCGCGGAAGCGGTCCTGGTCAGGATACAACCAAGCTACCTCCTGACCCCGTGTCTCTACTCGTACCAGAGACTTATCCTAAATCTCGTCTTCATCTATTTCATCTTCACCAAACTCTACATGTTGGATAAGGGAGGTCGAATCAATATGTGAATTTACTCTATATATATATATGTATATATACACATATATATATATATATATATATATATATATATATATATATATATATACACATACTATGTGCAAGCAACGTGCAATGCACGTTTGTCTAGTTTATATTTAATAGTTTTTTTTAAGAATTAATTTGTTATTAATAAAGATGTAATTTTTTTGGTTAATTAAATAATTAATAATGTAATGTTCATGTAATTGATAAATAATTAGATGTGTGATTTTGATGTTGTGATGTAAGTTGGTGAGATCGAAGAAAATAAGTAAAAGTTGACAAATTTGGATAAATGGCTAAATTGTAAGGGATCCAAGGTTCGGGGACTAAAATGTAAATACTTAAAAGTTGTGCTAAACCTCACGATGAAGATTTGAGAGTGCTCGGAGTCAATTGGATAAAGGAAGACATCAATAGAATCAAATTTAGTCAAAAGATGATCACAAATCAATTTCCAACCAAAAAGTTATGCTCCAATGTTTTAGTCTCATATTGAGACCTATTTTTGGCATAGAAAGTGATCGAATTGGAAAATGATATCTGAATCAAAGTTGTAGTTAGATGAGTTAGCTTTCTAACGCATTTTGAATCGCATCAATCGGATATCGGAATACAAAGTTATAATAAAAACACTGAAAGAAGGTGCAGCTGTCCGTTTAAAACAAAAAATTCCGTTAATTTTTCCGTTAAAAACAAGAAATTCCATTACATAGCCACTTTTAATATATATATATTTATTTATTTGAAAATTACACGGCACATAGTAATAAGGCTAATTTACAAATAATTCAATATTCAGTTGTTAACAAGAAATTGATCATATCAAAGCTATCACTGGAGCCAGTTCATCAACGTGATGTTTCTACACCAACTCAAAGTTCACAAAATGCAGTAGAATATACAGCAAAACTCGTAAAAATCTTTAATTTTTGTTACGTTTGTATGCTAATTCCTAGAAACTTGACGCACCTACTAGCACAATATGCCAAATAATTAGCATAAAATGTGGATAAATATCTCATGATTCCTATAACTAACTTGACTCGTTCAATTTAGAAAAATAAGTTAAATAACTTAAAATTATAAAATAAAACAAATAATAAAAATAAAGAGAACGTATCATTCATCCCCCTTAAAAGACCCTTACATTCAAGGGTGAAAATTTATGAAACAATTCATCTCATCTTCGCCTTTTTAATTTCAGGTTATCGTTCGACTAGTTTGTAGTTTGAAAGTAGACTATTTACTATTTGGATAATTGGATCATGCTACATGTACTGAATTTTTTTACCGAATCTTTTACTTACTACTCATAATGAGAGTAGGGACCACATTTTTGGAATTTTTAAATACACGATGTCCCCACACATTATGTGAGAGGGGGTAATCCATTATGTACAAATGGATTAACTTACTATTTAAAAATGTGCGCTGATCTTGTCTCTTACCCATAATTAATATGATGATTCATTGAACCTCTCTTGAAGGCGCTCCCTCTATTCAACCATATTCTCAGTCTCCGATTTCGGCACTTTGATTAATTAATTTTATGTTTAGGTCCATGTTTAGTCTTACTAGCTTTAGCTGCTATCTTTATCATTGCAAATTTTTCCTCTATATATCCGGATCTCTTTTATGTGGCAAGAACATATCTCTAATAATAATTCCCTGCCAATGCTCATCATCTGAGATAGGCCAAAAAGTTGAACTAAAGTTGCACGAAAATTTTCAATTATGCCGATATCATCTAAGTTACTTTTTATCACAAATGATTAACTAAGTTATATTAAAATATATTTAAATGTCTTTTTTGAAGGGATAAACCAATTGCACTAATTAATGTGTTTTGACTCCTAGGGGAAAAAAACTCTCCACCTCTGACCAGTGCAAGGGTTGTAGATATCGTATGGATTCTATCCCTGATGTCTACAAAAAAAGCAAATATTGCTGTTTTGGCAATTTAAAAGAATGTGAGGAGGTTTTACCTTTAAACTTTTCCGTTCGAACTTGCTCCACCTTCTTTTGATTGGTTATAGTATCTTCTGTTTAGATCTCTCTCTGGATCAAGTTCACCAATGATAAAAGGAAGTAGGATTTATGTTATGAACATCCCGTTAAAAGGGAGTCTCTATCAGTAGACCATTTCATAAGGCATCTCCGACCTTTTCATTCGATATGGTTTCACAAGCTATTAATTCAGCACTGAACTGTGCAAAATAACTTTTAAGAGACTCGTCTTCTTCCTGTTGCATATCATTTAGTCGAGTGACTAGAGCTTGCCCCATTCTGCTTTTAGTGAATGGTTTCAAGGGCGGATGCTGAGCTTTAACGTTGGGGGGTGGGGGTGGGTGGGCACAATCGAACTTGCAAAGAAGTTGGGAGAAATTTTACAATCGAAAATTTATGTTCAAAAAAATCATACCCCATGTAATTTTACATTCGAAAATTTACATGGGAAATGACTTTTTCGGATGTAAAATTTTGAAATTTTTTGAAAATTTCCTAATAAAATGATGAAAATTATATTGAGAAATTTGTATCACAAAAATAATAAATATTAATGAAATAATTGAAATTTGTTTTTAAAAAATGCGAGTTAGACGTTTTTTAAAGGCTCACGTTTAACGTTTTTTTTAACTATTTTCAATATATTATATGTCCATAATGTATTTCTTGAAATGAGTTTCGAAATGATATAAGTAATTTGTATATTCGATTTGCGTACAATCGTCGAAATATTTCAAAATTCAAATTTATTTTGATTTTGCTCCTATTTGGTGGAAATTAAAATCAAATTTTTAGTAAATTTTGATAAAAATTAAACAGTTATGGATTCCATGAAATATATTATTAAAATTAATTGTTACCTTTGATTTAGATTAAAATTAAAATTTCAATCTATACCAAACGTGATTTTATAAAATAAAATAAAATAAAAAGAATCTCAAAAGTTGGGGGGGAGAGGGGCACGTGCCCCCCCAGGACCCCCCTTGGGTCCACCCATGAATGGTTCTACGAAAGCTTGCTTCAGTTGCGGCCAACTCCTGATGGATCCTAGCGACAATTTGCTATATCATAGTTTAGCCAATTCGTCCAATGTTAAGTGAAAGCCTCGGCCGTTCAGCGCAGGGCTAACTTTTTTCAACTTCATTTGTGTCATATATTCAAACAGATAAAACATATGATCTCTATTCCCATTGTATTTCTCCATTATAGGACGAATAAAATTGTTTAGGATTGACACCTCTTTAATTTCCTTATAAAATGGTATATATTCGCCGTCATTGTTTATTCCATATGATCTAATAATCTATTCTTCATATTCCTTTGTCGAAAAAGTATTGCAAGAAGTGTCATCATAATTTTTAGCTTTTCAATCGCCCTAACGGTGGTATTGAATTGATCTTTTGTCATGAGAACTTAACTCATTCACAGATCTTCCGATTATGGATTTATGCTCATACCACTATTTTCTTTTTTTCTCTATCATGTTTTCGTCGGTTTTCGAAACCTGACTGTTAATCCTTTTAGGAAAGGAGTTAGCAACGTTATTTTGTCCATTTTTCCTAAATCGTGTTGCCAATTTTTTTCTAGATTTTCAACTTTTGGCACGCAGAGATAGCTATGTCAACGAGCCGAGCCGAGCTCGAGCTGGAAAAAAAGCTTGAGCTTTTTTGGCCGAGCTTTTTTCGGGCCCGAGCCGAGCCAAGCCCGGCCAAAAAAAATAAGGCTCTGTCCGAGCTATGACCCAAGCGTTAGCGGCCCGAGCCGGCTCGATTTTTTATTTTTTTTCAATTTTTTTCAGTTATTTTAGCTTTAAAAATTTTTTTTATTATTTTTTATTTTTTTTAATTGATCACGGGCCGACCCCCCAAAATGGGGCTCGGTTCCACCGAGACCGAGTCGGGCTCGGCTTGGGCTTTTTCAAGACTGAGCCCGAGCCGACGAGCTTTTTTGCCATCACTACGCAGAGATTTGTTCTCTATGGTTAACACCTTTAGGCTTTTAGCCATTTCTTAGAAAATTTTAGGTATAGTTGCATTTTTTCCTCAAGCCACGCCGTCGAGTAGGAGATATGTTAGTTTGTTGTTTTACTGGCGTCTCCTTCCGCTATCCTTTGGATTAGCATCACTATCCAATGGCTCGTTGCCACTGTATCCTTTGGTATTAATCTTCGGTGATAGTTTTTCTTTCAAATTTCCTTTGGTTTGATCCATGATCTCAAATCTTAAGGATATTGAGCTTTTCCAGATAGATTTCGCGATTTACTTTGTACAAGATTTTTCATAGACGGCACCAATTTGTTCACGATACAAATATGATCAACAAATCCTACTCATCTAACTATAACTTTTACTTCCTAGATTCACTAGTTTTGATGCTTAAACAAAAGCAAGAAGAGAAATATATATTTAAGAGGGAGATATTAGAATTGCCTGCATTTTTCTTCAAATGAGGGATATTTATAGATTTTCCTCCAAGTCTTGGGGTAGTTTGATCTTTTTGAAAGAATGACAGATGACGGCTCCTCATTGGTTATCTTGTAACAAATTCGATTATGAATCATGCTTTAGTCGTTTGCCCACATGCTCTTTCTATTGACAACCTGTAGCCGCCTAGATTATGGAAAATGGTTCTCTAGATTTAGACGAGCTTTCTGTGCCTTTAATCTTCTCATGCATCGTAATATACTTCGCTGATAACTAGTCAAGTTCACGATTTTGGTTTCTAGGGTTAAGAATCAATTATGATTGTGAGACAAAACTTTTTGAGATTATAAGTTGGTGGATTTCATGAGCTGTAAGATTCAAAAGTGAATAAAAATTGTGGGTTTAATGAATTGTGTGGCTAAATGAAGTTTAATTAGCTTATAATCTAAAAAAGCTTTTTACCACAGTGGCTTAGCCGAAAACAATATCAATAAATTGTGAACTTGTTTAGTTTAAAAGCTATCATCATGATTTTGAAGTACGTCATGTAGAACATATGATTATATGTGATGGTAACTTAGTTGTCTCTATGAGCAATTGATCATGAAGTATATTTCCGGAGCCTCCAATTTTGACATGCTCAAGCTTAAGGCTCTCAAATTTGCCCATAGTTCATTATTGACCGTTGCCGTTTCATTTGAAAAACAACTACATAGAATTATTTTTTTGAATCTCGTATTTTATTTAAATACACGGACGTTTGATACACCGTATTGAATTAGGGGATAGAATTAAAAGTGATATAATTAGGGAGACTATTTTAAGGTAGATTAGAGGGTATTGTTTTAATATGACGTTTAATGCTACACTAGATGACTTTTATGTGATTTTCTATGGAATGCGTTAGGATATTATGGGTTAGCCAATGACCAAGTCTTGTCTAGAAGTCCTGAACAATGGGGCATCTTTGGCAGGCGTAAATGAACAAACATGGTACTTATACCCGAAAGGTTTAACTCGGAGATGTTGGCTTGCAGAGGATTCAGTTGTTTTTCTATAGGCACACCATAATTGTTGTAGTGCTTTCTTCTATTTATTTAAATACCTTGGAACAAAAAATAAATCCTTGCCTATGGTAGTTGGGCATAAAACGTATGCTTCCGATGCCATAAAGGAGAGAGTATGGAAACAGGTCGATGGGTGATGATGCAACTTTTGCTTGCTTTTGATACTGCCAATTATTGTCGAGGACGAATTTTCATTTTCTTTAATTTGAATTTGTCATCATCTCTGATGATAATCCTCACTCAATTAGTAAATTGTATCGACTGTAATAATCGCGTCAGAATGAAATTTTGCTTGACTTGCAAATACTCTAATAAATTCCTTCTAATTTATTGGTAATATTGGTTTTCTAAATTATACCCCTTTAGTCTCACAAAAGTTAAAAAAATATAGATTATATATGTAAGAATCGTATAATTTATTTGACCTATTTGTGTGAACTTTAGAACTACTTAGTGACAAATAAAACACCTAAAATAATTTAACATATTTTTCATTTAAGATAAAAATATTTTTATAATTAATATGCATATTAGACTACCAAATTCAAAGTGAGTTTGTATCAACCCGACAATTAAAGGTTTAACCAATTTTAGTGAGTTTTGATTGATTTATTAATTAAGCGATGTATCAATGAATTGAACATCACCAATTTTTCTATCAAATTGGTGGGTCGAGTTTGGGTCTAATAACTTTTAGAGAAAATTACATATACATAGGTATTTAAGTTTTTCAATTCAAAAATCAGGTGTAGGGTTTATTTAACCAAAAATCGAGTATTATTTGAATTATTAATAATATTATAAAATTTACCCACCCACCCCCAATCCCACTACAAAACTTAACCCCTGTTTGGTGGGGATTAAAATTAAATTTTTAGTAGATTTGATAAAAGCTGATAAAAAATATGATTGAAAAGTTGTAGATACAATAAAATATGTTTTTAAAATTATTTGTTTACTTTGACTTAAATTAAAATTTTAATTTTAATTTCTATCAAATAGGGGCTTAAATTATTTCCCCATCCCCATCCCCATCCCCATCCCCGTCTTACTCTTCTCTCTATCTTTCTCTCTACCTTCTCTTCATATACCCCTCACACAACCGTCAACTATGAGGTCCTAGTGAAGTTTGGTAACTGTGGATCAATGTCCACCTAGTGGCGTCAATGCGTAGGAAGTGGTGATGGTGACTCACAATTTGTTCACAAATCACAAGTTACCATGCGTAGGTCATAGGTCAATGCTCACATGTCACATGTCACTATAAATAGGTTACATATCAATGTCTATAAGTTCTGGATCAATTTACTTGGTCACAAATCAATGTTCATATGTCACATATCAATTAAAATTGGTCACATATCAATGTTCATATGTCACAGATCAATTTAATTGCTCACAAATTAATGTCTACATGTCATAAATTAATTACAATTGGTCATAAATCAATGTCCATAAGGTCACTTGTAATTGGTTATATATCAAAGTGCATAGGTTACAGTTCAAAATTCAAGAGATTTGATCACATGCTATTAATTTTTCTGATCTCAATTATTCACATTGGTCACAAATTCAATTAATCAGAAGGGTGGATGTAGGCGACGGGTGGATGCCGACGACAGTAAAAGGGGGATGGCGACGAGTGACTACGCATGGGTGAGGGATGGGTAGGGACGGTTGTTTGGTGGAATGTGTGTGGGTAAATTAATTTAATTAGATAATATTATTATTTAAAATTAAAATATTGAATTAACACCCGATTTTTGAATTTTTAAACTTAATGTCAAAAAATTGATTTGGTGCATACTTAATTCCTGATTTATGATTTTTTTTCCTAACTTCTATTAATTTTGATTTAACTAAAAATTAAATTTTTAGAATATTTTGATACGAGGTGATGGAAGAAAGGAACTTTTAGAAAATGGGCCACGCATGGGCCAAACAAATATAGCTTTTGAAAGTATATAAAGTCTAGGGTTTGGGATTTTGCTGTCGCCGCCGTTCGTTTCTCTCTTGTTATCTCAAGGTAACATAGATTTCTTTATTGTTAATAATTTAATTTAAAGTTTTCTCATACTTCTATAAATCTGATTGAAATAAGCTTTGAGCATTCTAAATTCCCCTTGCTTGGTAATTCTTCCTAGTGTTATTTTTTAGTTTTCTTGACTTAGGGTTTAATTCTTTATACTGCATTTGAAATGTTTTAATATAGAATTCCTCCTAAAAAATATAATGTTTGACAGATCTCACGTCTTCCCTATGATTTACACTTAAACAGGTAAAAGAATACCCTTTAAGAATTTCTTTTGTATTATCCAGCCAGGGACATAGCACTTCTGATTTATAGTTTTTTACCAAGAGGCTAGATGGTCTACTACTTGCGAATGGGAACTTTTGTTTTGATACAGATGATAAGGTGCCCTATATGGAAATTTCAGCAAAAGAACTGTTGATATGGAAGGCATAGGAAATAGGGTACTCATATGTTAACATGATTTTTTGGACGCTGATTTGAAAATTCTTCTATTGTAATATTAAAACTAATTATATTTGATATACATTTATTAATTTGCTTATACTCGTGTTCATAGACCAACTAATTTTCATAACCTGCCCAGTTTTTCTTTTCTTTTTGTTCATTTCTTGGAATTAGAATATATAAACATTTTACTGTGCAAGAGCAAATAAATACCTAATGAGAACTGTACCTTGCCATTTCAAGTCTTTCTTTCAATTTCTCTTGGAAGAAATTATAATATTTTATGAGGAAATTATACTAAATGTCAATTTTTTACTTTACATTTACAAAAATGTCACTTTTTAAAAGTATTTGCTAGATTGTCGATTTTGGACATTTTTGCCCTTGTAGATAATTTAAATACCGGACGTGTCCCTCATTAAATGAGACTTGACTGGATGAAAAATTGTACAAAAATTCTGAAAATGTCAGGAAAAGTGCTGTCAACTTGGGAGATAAAAAAAAAAAAAAAAAAAAAAGAAAGAAAGAAGGGTGAAACCGAGAACACAAAGAATACAAAACCTACCCTCACTCTACCGCCCAAAAAACCATAAGAGGCCGAAAACTTTGTGGAGAACCTCCATCCATTTCACCAAAAAAGAGGAAACCGCCAACCCACTCCCCTCACCGACTTTGCCGTCGACTACCATCGCGAACAGGCTCGTCCTTGGCCCAAGGCGACCATTTGTTGCTGCCTAGGGTTTACAAATTGATGCGACTACCACTGCCACAGGTAGAGTCGAAGAAGGGAGGGATTGCCGCCGTCGAACCATATCATCAGGGAGAGCCTAAGAAGGAAGGGACCGTCGCCACTGGGATTCTGAATTCCCGACAAAAAAAAAGGTAGAATTCCAACCGAAATTTGTGAATTGCAGTGATTTTTCCCAAATTAGATAGGTCGACCCTTGGTTTTGTACATCTCCTCATGTTCATTTGCTGGATTGAATCAATGTTAGATATTCTATTTAATTTTGTTTCTAATTATATGGGAAAAATTTTAATTGGAGTTATATGCAGTTTAATTTAGGGAAAAAAACAGGCTTATTGGGAAAAAAATGGCTTATTGGAGTTACGTGCAGTTTATCTAACTTTCAACTAAAAAGGCTTATTGGGAAAATTAGGATTCTTAACTGTATTGATTTTTGTTAAGCATGATTTAAGCTTTTCTAAAACCAAATCTGAAGCACATGTAGAGGAAAGAGTTCATAAATGTGAGATGTTGGCTCTTACGCTACTAGGTTTCATATATTAATCATAATTATATGAATACGATGGGTTCTATGAATCTCTTACTTGCATACATGGGGTCAGTGCTCTCTCTCCCTCACTCTCACATGTTACTGTTTGTGGGTATCATTAATTGACTGTTCATTTTGTACAGGAGGAAAGCACAGGGTACAAAGCATGACTTATTATTGTATTTATATTTCATAAGCAATTCTCAATATCTAGTTAAAGGGCAACTGGGCAAAAAGTTTGGGAATCGTTGGTTTGTTTAGTTTTATTTTTGATTGCTCGGATTTTATATTCTTTTTTATTCAAGGGAAGTGAGTAAATTGTTAAAAAGTAACAAACTTCAATTCCTCTATTTCAGTACTGTGTGAAAGGTTGGAAAATGGATGCATAAAATTATAGAAGAGATAATTTTTTTTTTTTTTTTATGTGAGACAACATAAAGAATAAATGTTTGTTAATTTAATGGTAAATTGGTTATTTGCCTTTGGTTTTTGGCAACTCATTATGTAATTAATAATTTGTTTGTGTACTTTACATCTTTGTTCCTTTTTGAGGGTTGGAATCTTAGTTTTGCTTATACTTTGAGCAAATAGTTGTAATGTGTGTACGCTGAAAATTTTGATATCTCACTTGCTCTATTAATCATGCTTTTCTTGCTGTTGTGAGTAATTTGGTGAAGTGGTAGTTATATTCCCCATCTAATTTTATGGTTTAGATCTGGTATCAAAAGAAACTTGTCAAAAAGGGGAAAATGAAATATAGAAAAAATCGTAAGGTATGCATAATAAATTGTGCTTAGCAATGAAAATAGAGGCCTGTTTTGAAGGCACATCTCTATCTTCTTTATTCCGATGCTTCGGGAAGTATTTTCTAGCTATTCGGTTGATGATGGAAAGGTTGACGGATAAGTGCAGAACCCTTTTCAGTGTCAGAGGTCATAAATGAGTTTAGAACATTTTACTCACTTGACTTCTTTTTAGTTGCAGAAATTTTAGTGCTTTGTCTGCAAGTAAAATACGTTGGGGTTTTCCTTTGCTTTTTGTGCTATATGGTCAATAGGGGAAGACACATTATTTGTCTATTTATTGGCTTCAGATTCTTTATGGCACTCTATAGTATATTTGATAATATGCCTTTTCAATGTGTCACTAGTTGGCTGTTGTCATATGATCCACGTATTTTGATTCTTCACAATTATATTGCATGTTTGTCAGTTGGGTTATGCAGTTACAAAATATGAAAACATGACTTATTTTAAATTAAATTTTGTAATTGTCGTTTATAAGAGTAATCGGTGGTGGTTGTTGGGTATTAACACTTTGTTGTCAATCAAATGAAATGTTGTAATTGTCGTTTCTAAATGTAAGTCTAGTTTGGTTGAAAGCCAACTAAGACATGTGATGAAAATAGTTGGCAAGTTGTCCTTAAATTATGGGGAGTGGGATGTTAAGTATTGTTTGTGTAAGACTGTGAGTGGATGTTGATAGATAGTAGGTACAAAATATCTTGTAAAATCTATTTAACTTGGCTATATATACAGTCGTGTATTACCAGAAAATCAGAGAGAAATATTATTAAAAATGGTGATAAAATTCCTTCTCTGTGAGTTCAAACCGGGAGCTGAGGATATGATTTTTCCATTGTGTTAAATTCGGTTACCTCATTGTTCTCTCCCTCTCCTCTGCTGGTGTAAACCAACAAAATAAATGATCATTAATGTTTTACTTGTTTTACGTTATGTTTTAATGTTGTCCATTACTTCCATCTTCCCCACATGAAACCACATTGTTATTGAGTTGTTAAACTCTATTTTGTTGAGCTATTGATCAGCTCCTTGCTCCCTCGGTCTGACTTATTCTTCACCATGAAGATGGTCATCCTGTAGAAGGATGCACCTCTCATTTCTTCATGCTATCGAGCACAATCTTCCACACAAATGATGATCTTTTGATCTTTCATAATTTTCCAACAGTGGTTAGTGGCCTAACCAGAAAATTATGTATAAGTAATGTTTCTAATAAACTGACTTTGTTCACCATTATATGCAAACTAAAACAGCTAACATGAAGATTGCTACATTTCGTAATGGAAAGTCAATTGCGAACAGTATTAAATCTAGAATAGCAAGTGCAATCAAGAAAACTAATAGAAGACCTAGCCACCTAGGAATGTGCTACTCGGCATCAATAATTATTTTTGTTCTTATCGCCTTGCTGGCATTATAAATTATTTTGTTGCCTTGTCGGCATAATGATTGAATCAATTGCCATGCTTTGTTGATGGATTATTTTTGTTCTTATCGCGTTGCCGGCATTATGAATTATTTTTGTTGCCTTGTCGGCACAATGATTGAATCGATTGCCATGCTTTGTTCATATAATTTTTTTTTTGTTATCGCCTTGTCGGCATCATGAATTATTTTTGTTGACTTGTCGACACAATGATTGAATCAATTACCTTGTCGACATCATATATTAATTTTGTTGTTATTGCATTGTCGGCATTATGATAAATTTTTGTTTTATTTTTGTTATTATTGCCTTGCCAGTATCATGAATTATTTTGTTGTTATTGTCTTGCCAGCATCATGAATTAGTTTTGTTGTCTTGTTGGTACAATGATTGAATCGATTGTCTTGCCGGCATTATGAATTAATTTTGTTGTTATTGTCTTGTCGGCATCATGAATTATTTTTGTTGTTCTTGCCTTTATTTTTGTTGTTATTGCCTAGTCGGCATCATGAATTATTTTTGTTGTTATTACCTTGTTGGCATTATGAATTATTTTTGTTGCATTGTCGGCACAATGATTAAATTGATTGCCTCGTCAGTATCATGAATTATTTTTGTTGTTCTTGCCTTGCCGGTATCATGAATTACTTAAGTTGTTCTTGCCTTGCCGGCACAATGATTGTTGTTATTGTCTTGCCGGCATCATGAATAATTTTTGTTGCCTTGCTGACTTATTAAATTATATACATAAATGTCAAAATTACATTTTCCGACAGTTCACTTCAGTAGAGAAATAGTAAATTATTGAACTGTCGGGAACGACAGTTCACCTTAGAGTTCTAAGTGAACTGTCATTCCCAGTTCACCTTAGTAATTCTCGATAGATCGAAAAATATCGACACATGAACTGTCGAGACCTGGCAGTTGAGCTCAGTTTCTCTCGACACTTGACAGTTGCACATGTGGAAAGTTGATTTATCCTAACAACATATAGTTGATTTCCATTAACATGCTCTATTTATTGTGCACCACAATCTGTCATTTGTTTTTGTGCATTTATAATATATATTGTTTGTGTTATGAATTCCATATTACTTAATATATTCGTTTAATTTTTTTGTCGTGTCGCTTGTGCTCATTAGGTATGAAAACATTGGCCATTATCTTTATTTTTTATACACTACAGGGAGTATTGATTTCAACTTTCTGGTTCCGGAAGACGCACTGCTCAGTTTCTCTCGACACTTGACAGTTGCACATGTGGAAAGTTGATTTATCCTAGCAACATATAGTTGATTTCCATTAACATGCTCTATTTATTGTGCACCACAATTCTGTCATTTGTTTTTGTGCATTTATAATATATATTGTTTATGTGTTATTAATTCCGTATTACTTAATATATTCGTTTAATTTTTTTGTCGTGTCGCTTGCGCTCATTAGATATGAAAACATTGACCATTATCTTTATTTTTTATACACTACAGGGAGTATTGATTTCAACTATCTGGTTCCGAAAGACGCACGGTTGTCTGCAAGGATTTCCCAACGCAGCAACGTGAAGTACATGGGGAAGGTAATGGTCATTTTTGATGAGCGCCAGCGAAAAGATTTCCGTGCGTCTTCCCTCGGCTTCCTGACTAACGTAGCGAACATCCAATTCTCCGCTCAACTCCTACAACAGTTTGTGTTCAGAAGCATTCAAACAGACAAGAAGCATGAGCTTTGGTTCAACGTTCAAGGTCACCTCTGTCGGTTTGGATTGCAAGAGTATGCGTTGGTCACGGGGCTATGTTGTGGTGTCCTCCCGGATGATGATTGGTTCCATCGAGTCCTGGAAAAAAACTAGATTGAAGGGCAAGTATTTCAAGTCTTTGGACAAGATTTCTTGTGCACAGCTTGAAAAGACATGTGCTCGTTCAACAACCCCACGAGCTGACAGATACAAGTTTGGTCTTGCTCTAATAGTGGAAGGTATTTTCAAAGCTCCAGATAATAATGTTGGGATAAATGTGGAGACACTTTCACTCGTCGACGACCTCGACATATTTTTCGCATACCCTTAGGGTAGAGTGGGGTACAATTGTCTCATTAAGGGATTTGGAGGCAGTTGGGTTAGGAAATTTCGGTATGCAAAGAGGAGGCAAGAGAAGGAAATCAGTTACACAGTTCACGGCTTTCTCATAGCCATGCGGGTATGAAGCGATTGTTTAATTGTTTTTTCTAGCATCATTTAATGAAGTATATATTGTATTTTTCAATAACAATTACTGACATTACGATCGTTCTGGGACAGATATGGGCATACGAGGCGATTCCAGAAATTGGTACCCACTTCGGTCAGCGTATTGGTGAACGCTCTCCACGGCTTCTCAGCTGGACGACCACTAAACAATCGCAGCTGCGCACGTACGATGCTTTCTTCAAGAGAGTGCGGGTAACCTTCCGCTCAACTCTAAGATTGTGAAATTATTTGTAATTACATTCACAACTTATTATATCCCGACAACATTAACGATATTTCTCTTCTTGGGCAGCTTCATGTATACGCCACACTTCGTTCGACCGAGCTAGAGTTCAACCAAAACTACATCTCCACTCTTGTGCCTTTCGATGATCATCCCGTGCGTGCTCTGGACAACATGGCAACAACCGTCGTCGATGTACAGTTTGAATCTGACGCCGAACTTAGTGGAGGAGATGGACATGTCGAAAGAGAATCAGACGAGGAGCCTGCTCGAGGGTCGCATGATGTGAGTGCCGTTGCAAGGGGTCTTGAGGGGACATCTGTCACAGAGCAGTATGAGTCTAGTTTTGACGACACCGGAGATGACAATGCTGGCGCACGAAGCGACAGTGGCAACGTCGAGCGGCCAGACGTGCATAACCAATGAGGGATGATGGGTGCAAAATCTGATGGTATAGATGGTCCCCAACAAGAATACGTTGGGGTTAATGCACCTTCCACATCCAGAAATCGAGGTGTACAATTTGGAGATGGGTTGAGTAGATCTGATGTCGAGGACATGTTGTTCGAGCAAAGAGTCCTAATTGAAATGCGACTCCGAACTGTAAAACTCGAAATATTTGAGCACGTCACAGGCAAATTTACAAGACTCCGCGATTTCATATCGACATTAGTACGACCACCCGTTTCCACCTCCCGGCCTCTCCACAGGACGTGCATCCCGATACTGTACCGTCATCATTTTCACCTCGATGTACATGTAGAACTTGTGTAAATAAAATACGATGGCTTTAAATTGTCCATTACAGGTTTTTGTAAATTAAAACTTTTGATTCGCAGTACCCGGAGGAGACATGGGGACCGAACTGCATGACATACAGATGGACAACGCTCCTACCACTTCTGGAGCGCTTGATGTGGGAGGTATGGTAGAAGTACTTCCAATTGTCATAATGTAAATGTGCGCGGTGATATAAACTGGCTGTTGTTGCTTCTGTGTAGGTGATGCAATCGAACATGACGATGATCTCGAACTTCCCTATGCAGGTGACGTCAGAGTAGTCCCTACTCGAATGCGTCGTTCGTCGTGACTTCGAATGCCCGCAGCTTCCACTAGGACACCTTATACTAGGGGTACAAGAGGGACCAACAAGAAATAGGAGGATTATGCGTGACCCATATACTGCATTTTGTCAGGTTTGTCGTATGTAATTATACATTTATGATTTTGTGCATACCGTTATGAATTGTTATGGTTCAGAATTGACAACTAGAAATAAAAATGTATTTTTGCTATCCAATTAACCTCTCTAAGAGCATAATAATGTATAAAATTTCGCATTCTGACAGTCAATTGTACAAATGGTTAGGATATCGTGCTATAGATACCAACATGTGTTTATAGCTGACTGTGTATTAATTTATCTCAGGTTCTTCGAGTCTGGCTGAACTTGTCATCAGTGATTGATGTACACAACATCCCCTAGGATATTTTGTGGGCGGTAATATTTAAGTTTAGAACATTGTTATTTTGTGTTGATGTGGAATGCTTGCACTACAACTAGCAAAGCTGCAGGGGTACAAAATAGTTTTAGTAATAAATAGACAAATTTGTGTACTTATGGCGGATTCGTATAATGGAGTAGGAAGATAACTTTTTATATTATATGTTCACAGGTGTTTGTGAAGATGCGAAAATGTTGGATTTCTTTAAATGCGATTTTCCCTCACCAACCCTGATGATTTTTGGGACGGATATGGCAAATTCATCGACAAGAATAACTTATTACTTTATTTGTAAATTATAAAAATTATGATAGGGAGAAGAATAAGTTATAAATCTAAAAAAAACTAAATTGGCATATACAATTTATCACATGTACCAAATGGGGAGGTAATTAATTATGGATTAAATTGTAATTCTGAAAATGGGTACACCTCAATTATTGGCAACATCATACCAATGGTCATGCACATTTAAGTTTGATATATTGGACTTGGTGGTTGGCAACTTGAGCATCATAAATTGAAAACGATGACATAACTTCACAGGTTACAACAACATTGGGGAACATAACTTCATCTAGTAATGCGATATGATTTATGTCTTCAGTCGATGAAGTAAACTTACATTGATTGTGTTACAGCGGGGTGCGAACATGTTGTCTGGTTATGACCAAGTCTACCACAACGAGTGCATTTCCTGAGTCGTGTGGTAGACTCATATCTGGATCGCTTGCGTCATGTAGGTGGTCTACCTGGAGGACGACGCACGACGGGTGGCAAAATAGGAGTACTTGTAATTTCGTTCGGAACAACCCAGTCCACTTCCTGCGAGACGGGATATATTGCTTCGCTGTATGCACACATCCAATATTCCGATGTGTAGTAAGGGGAGCACAAATCGTATAATGAAGTACCTCTCAAGCAAGCAGCACGAGTTGCATGAACACAAGACATACGATTTAGCTAGAACTCACGACATGTGCAAGTGTTTTCGAACCAGTGTTAAGCTGTCTGTCAATGCATGAGCTCGAAGCCTAGAACCGGCTTCGAATGTTGCCCGTAACTCGCTTTCCATCCTCGATGACAGTATAGTAGTACATGCTGTTGTGTGGGTTCAACGTTCATAAAATCACCTTTGCATAGTACTCCAAATTTGTTCGACTAAGCACATGATCGGTAACGACCGAGCATGTCTTAACAATGAGTTTAGAGATTCAACGTTATTGTTTGTCATGATGTTGTACCGCTGGCCAACGAATAGTGCTCGTGACCAAAATGAAAAACCTGCTCGCTCGAAGTACCCGTACGATCTTGCACTTACCCTACGAATCTGACCCATAAGTTTGTTGAACTCCACGAATGCTTGCACCGAAAGCTAGGAAGAAGTAATGGAACGTATCATGAGAGTCAACTTCGATGTGGGTAACCGTCCCTGGGTTACACTCTTCTAAAACGTGACAGTATGAAGATAGTTTTTGGAAACTATCTTTTGGTGTTCCATGTAGCAAATGTAAATCAACCAACTTTTCCCTTCGTGCTTTGTTGTAACTGATTTCGACACCAAGCTCACGTTCTATGTCACGTGCAATATCAGTGGGTCATAGGAACGGTATGGATTGTCCAATTTTCTCAAAATATGCTCAGCAATTACTGAAGTAGTGGCATGTCGATGTGCGTTGCGACGAAAATCTACGGTACATGTGTGAACATTGTTGAATTTACGGATCATGAAGACTGCAGACTTTTTCACAGACGAAACACGTAGCATCCATATGCAATTATCGTCAGCACATACAACAGTTAACATTTTCATGCTTGACCTGCTGATCTTAAATTGGAACTTGTCTTGCAAAGTAAGTACACGAATTCTCGAGTACAACTCTTTCTTGCTGAAGAATATTTGCCTTTCCGTAAGATCGGATGTATTCACTCTTGTAATCCATTCGTATCTGTTCGAAGTCCTCGAATGTGAGGACATTTGCTCATCAACGTCATCAATATTAGTAGCCTCTGTACCATGCAATAGGTTGTCCAAGTTCTCATCTGAAGGTGCAGTCCCAATTGGAGTTTTGAATGCATTATTGTTGGATAACCTATGCTGATGATTGAGCTCCTCATGTTGTAAATTTTGGTGAACATCCGCTACGGCAAACGAACGATCTGGACAATTTATATCCTTCCCCATGCCAACACTTGGGAGCTCGACTTCCGAAATAGTAACGCATATGGCAGTTTCGTTGTGAACTGATATGTACCATTTTAAGTCTTCTTCTTCACGTATTTCGGTTGGAGATATATTCAAGTTCGGGACTTTGAACTTCAATTCAATTTCAGTTTGGGGATTAAGAATATTAAGTTTGTCCTTCAATTGTAGCACGGTGCGGTTAGGGTAATACTTGTCGGCACTAAAATGGAAGTGGTTTTGTCCACTCTCCACTTCCATTCGTCATCCACATGAACAAACTGTCCCTCATACGACACGATAAATCTCAAACGGTTACTCATACTTGAAACGTTGAGATTGCAACGATAAGAATTATTCACAATAAATATGTCTACATTTAATAATATGAATGTCGAACTTTCGAATATTGAAATCCATGGAATAGTAGAAGGTGAAATCAACAGTGTGTTAACAAATTTCAACTGTCGAATTCGATAGTTCATAAATGTCGGGTTCGACAGTTTCAAAACTATGCGACAGATGACGTGTAGGAACTGTCGGGAAACTTGAAATCATGTATCTTTGAAGAAATTATTGAAAACATTAATGGTGATAATCAATTTTCAACTACCACATGAAAACATCTTCTCATTAATAAACCACTCAATGCTTCATTAAATATGGAATCCTTCATTTATGTAAAGGATATTGGTAGTTTTATCTTTTACAAATATTTTCAAAATCAAATAAATGAATAATAGTTTCAAAAATACCTCTCATTGCATTTGAAGATATTGTATTTAAACATTTAAGAAATAGTAATTTATAAGATAAATTTATGAATAATTTGTAATGACTTACATCTCAAAATTGATGATGAATAATGTGTTCTTGAGCAAGGAATGAAGAAGATGAAGAAGATGTTAGGGTTTGATAATGGAGAAGAAGAATGTATGATTATGTTAATATTTCTAATTCTTTTCTCTGTTTTTTTTTTAAAAGAAAACTCATATTACTCAATATAATATACATATAAACAATTTTTATAATATTTAAAGTAAATAATCACATTACAACATTAATTACATTCAAATCATACATTAAATGCTCCTAAAAAGGTGGTATTAAGGATAATTTGGACATTTTACATCAAAAAAGTGATTTTTTGCTCACAAAAAGTGAAAATGACAAATTTTTTTGGATTTTCAAATTTAGTGACATTTATGAAAATTCCCCATATTTTATATTCTTCCTCATCTTCATTCTATATAATAACTCCCCGGGGTTCGTAACAAGTGGCCGCAGTTTATTGGAGTTTATCTGTGGTTAAATGCCAGTTGAGTTAAACTAAAATTTATCAACTATAAAGATTGTGGTGCGGTGAGGCACATACCTGATGATTATTTCCCTTAATTCATATTTGTTGAAGATTAAATGTGTTATTTCAATGTATTATTTCCCATTAATAATGCTCTTAGATCTTCTGAAATATAAAGAAAAAGAAACTATTTTGTAACGAGGAATTCATTCATGGAGTAACGTACACTAAGAAAAAACTGAAATACCATGATAGTTAAAAAATTATCTTTATAAGCCTCTTCGGCTTGTAATGCAAAATGACTAATAAAAAAATAGTAATGGCGAACAAATATTTAATGTGGTAGCATATTAGAATGAGTTATTCTTCCTTTTACAAAAGTCCAGTTTGGCTGTCACTCCTTTTAATTTTGTAGACGTGATTTGTGGGCCAATTTTGGTTTCAACTTGTTAGATAAGAGAAGAACAAGTCTATTTGTACAAGGGGAATCTTCCTGTACAAGGTCCTTTTACAATGCTGGCAGCACCAACGCTACATCTGAACCTTGTACACGGTGATTTACCCTGTAATTCACCTTGAACAAGTAGCAAAGTTCGTAAGAGAAAGGGCATCTTCCATCGTTTGTATGTGCTCTCTCATTGTTCATGATTAAAATTGGAGTCCTAAACCGTTGTTCTTTTTCCTCTCTATATGTTTTTATTTGCAGATAATAATGTCGAAGTAGACTCGACATATTGTATTTTTTTTTACCCCGATAGTGCATCATTTTAAGAAAAGTCAATCGACGGATTGGAGAATGGAGTGGTGTCTGGGTTCATGCTGGTGGAAGCGTGAAATATATCATAGAGGAAGAAAATTATCGACTTCGAGTCATAGGATGTAGGAGGCTATTTAGGTTTTAATCTGTCATTGTCAATGCCGATGTCGACAACAATGACTGCCATGAGATGGCTCATGAAAGAATATACATTGAACCCACGTCAGGAGGTTCTCTGCATTCTAGTGAAGCTACACAGGGCGCGACAACTCGGATGCATTATTGAAGGTAGTCCGGGTTTCCTTTTAAACAAAGTATATGCTCTTTTTAGAGGGAAATTTAAGTTTATAGTTTATTATTTTTTTAGACTAAGAAACTTTTCCAACACGTTAATGTTTGAATGTTGCAGGTGCAGGTGGGTTTGTTTTTTTTCGATGATTCAGGCGTCCAAATCTCACTCGATTAATTATGAAGAGTGGCAGTCTTCCTCTTTGATTTCATATCTGAGTAAATCGAATGAGGTCACAACTTATATACATTTGGGTTGGACATTCAAAAAGCAGTTTTCCTTCATATGGATCCCCTTTATGACATGCAAATTGGACCCTTAGAGGGGTGACATAGAGCACCATGACTGTCTCCACGAGACCATTGCCTTCCAACATCAAATGTTGCCTTCTAACTTCAACAGGGATTCGAACTTCTGATACTTCATCAATAACTTTCCTACTTTACCATTGTGCCATGCTCGTGGAGGCTCAGGAGGGGTTTTGGTGAGGAAGGAGGTCGTTGGTGTGATTTTTGAGACCCTTTTTGTGGTTTTGATGAATGGTCATTTGTTCGAAGTATCAGTTAGGTTTATGTAGTTAATTAAGGCTCTGTTTGACAAAAATTTTTTTTGGGAAGAACGAGTTTTTGAATAGTAATTTTTGGAAAATGTATGATTAAAAAGTAGATAATATATTTTTTAAATTTATGTGAAGATTATTCCATTTTAAAAATGAGCAGTTGAAAATAGATATGAAAATAAAAGAATTTTAGAAGAATGGTTATCAAGTAGGGGCTCAATGGTTTCATTAAATTCTGTTTGTTAACTATAACTCAATGGAGTTCTATTGTTCAGTGTTCACTATTTGAATCCATCAAATAAAATTGATGATTGAATTAAGAGAGACAAAAAACCAATGTTTTGATAATCGACCCGGTCATCGACCCGAAAAAGTTGAAGGGTCAAAAGGTTCAATCGGGGTCGAAGTGGATGTAATAAATACATACAAAAATAATAAAATTCTATGAAAGCAATATTATTTTTTTAAAAATTTTCATATTAATAATATAAAGTAAATCTATGTTTATTAATTAGATTCCTTATTCTACAATTAGTTTTGGTACTTCAAAATTAAAAATTAATATGTTAAAATAGTTTACTTTGTTAAATTAAAATAGTTTAAACTTATAGTAAATGATATCTAACATTAATATATTAATAATTAAGTGCAATTTCAGTTAAATTTGAAAATTAAATAATGAAAGAATGAAAGTGAATATTACAATTTCATTAGTTGTGATTCAAAATCAAATTATTCAATTAGACATACATTTGAAAATGATTTTGATGGACATTTTAACATTTTTTGTTGTTATGCCACTATCCCACATTGGAAGTTTATGAAACTATTAGAGTTAAGAACATATATAAAATGTACAATCTCACATTGAAAGTCTATGAAATCTTTGGAGAGAAGTGCATCTATAAAATGAGCATGACATTTTTAATATTAAAAAAAAAAAATCGTGAAAACCGCACAAAACCGCGATCGGTTCATCGGGTTAGGCGGGTTTTAAACGATTTTATCAATAATAAAAAATCGGACATGATTTGGCCCCGTTCCCCATTTTACCAGTCCAACCGGTCGGGTCGGGCATGTTTTGACAACATTACAAAAAACCTTAATATAATTTAGGAATGACAACGGGGACGGGTATGAGACGGGTCAACTATTTTCACCATTGTCCTGTCGAGTATTTTTGTTACATTGTCTCACTCCCATACCTAGTTAAAGTAGGATCGGGACAAGTCCTCTGCCCCATTTATTTTTTATTTATTTTATTTTTTACTTTTTTTTAAATGTCTTTAGTTAGTAAATATTATTACTTTTTTACCAATTTGTTAAAAATAATTTATGTTCTCTTTAAAAATGATGATAAATCTATTATTTTTGTTTGATAAAAAACTTAAATTTGAAATTAATTTTAAACAGGACGAGTAGCGGAGCGGGGACTATGTTTCCACTTCAAGGCAATGACCCTCGTCTCGTCCTTGCGGGTAATCCCATCCCATTCGGGGCGGGGCTCCAAGGGTATCGACCCTATCGGGTTCAACGAGTTTTTTAGCCATTCCTAGCATAATTTGTTGAACATCCATTTTTGGTGGTTGAAATCTTTGTGCAACAATAGATTTCTCTCTACTTGATTCTTATTGATTTTACAATTACGATTATTAGGGCCGGATAAAACTACAAAATTGAATCGAACCGAACGATTTTTTTATGTTAAATACCCAACGTATATTAGAATCGAGAATCGATGAGTTTGGTTTGATTCTCAATTTTAGACAAAGAATCGAATAATCGAATAAGAATTAAATTTCCTTATATTAAACAAACTAATTTATTTTAATTTTTCGTGTTTTATTTGTCAACTAATTAATTGAGCCAAAATATCATTTTCCTATTTTCAACTTAAACTCAACTTTATAATTCAAATTTCAAAGAATCAAAATTAAGTGATCTATCTTTTCTCAGTCGTTCTGTAATTTCTCAAATAATCGAATGCGGATGTCCATCTTCATCTCACCCTTTTTTTTTTTACCACTAGTGAGAAGCACGTGCAGGGCACGTGTCATGATAGAGTTGACTACGTAATAGAGTACGTATAAAAAAAAATTTATGTCAAGCATTAGTTATATAAATTTTTTTTATAAGTTGATAAATGTTTCGAGACAACATTAGAAAGCGCGGTTCATATGAATAGTAAAAGAAGACCCACTCCTAAAAAAACGAACATGTTATAAATGTTAAAAAAATTACTCATGATAGGGATCGAATCAAAGTTAGATCCGACGATTCCACTTACTAAATACCCCAAAAAATACATTCGAGATAAAGAACGGAATACAATATGTCCAACAATCTCCAAATGAAACGTAATCACAAGTAGTACACTATGAGCAACATTATAATTCCTTCGTCGTGGAATAAAGTTACAAGCGCCACATTTAACACATCGCAATAAAAGAAATAATTTGTGACAAGATGGAAGCATTGGGAACACGTCTGAAGTAAGCTTGAAGGCTTTGCACACCACCCTCAGTGAGTCGACTTCGGCCATAGCAACCGAAATTCCACACTCCTTGGCCAGGAGCAGACTGTTTCTTAATGCCATTGCCTCCGTGTTTTCTATTCACAGCAACCACAATTCCAAACTCATCTCCAATAACTGCATCTGTATTGTAATATCCAACTCTAGCCTTAACTGATGCGGCCGTATGAAGTTTGAAACATCCCGGACCGGAGGGGGCGGCTACATAGTTTCAACAACCTGAGACCGTCCTCCTCTACTAGAACCCACCCTCGCCACATCAGTTCACTCTAGATGATCTGCAATTTCTGTCAGAACCACTACCACCTGCCTCACCGAGCCATGGAGCTCTCGTGTTTCTCTCCATCCATAAAAACCACATCAAGCATGCAATAGGTAACAAATTTAACAGTGATAACGTGCCGGAAAGGCCACGAACACACGAGGTTTAAACTCATTCCACCAGCCAACCGCCTTCCAAAACTCAGTTGCTACTGGACTGGTGAAAAAGGCATGCATAGTTGATGCATGTTGCATCTTGAATTTAAACTGATAACCTTCCTGCCCAGATTTAGTTCGTGTGGAAATGCCTCCATGAAAACCTGCCAAAGGGTGTTGATAGAATCTCACGTATTCATATGATCTCACCAAAAGCTCTTATGTCGTACCTGCCGAGGTTCTCATGTCTTGTATGTGTTCGACAAGTTTTACTTCTATTTAAGTAATTAAAATCAACTATAGAAAAACTTTATTACTAAGTAGCATGCTTGCTTAATAATTAACTTATTCTTCTCAAGCTGCTACCTTACTCAAGGGTCTTTAGAGCAGTGGCGGATTCAGGATTTTGAGCCAGCACGGGCTGCCGTCGATTGTTGGCAGCAATAAAATATTAAGAGTCCCGTTTGATGCCCATTTTTTCCAAAAAAAAAAGTATTTTGGAATAGTGATTTGATGGAGAATGTGTAGTTAAAAATAAGGAAATTTTTTGAATTGACATGTAATATTATTTTATTGAAAAATGTGTAAAAAAGAAGAGAGAAAAATGCACTTTGAAAAAAAGGAGAATCAAACAAGGTCTAAAATTTAAATATAACAATTATTTTGTTCAAACTATATATATATATATATATATATATATATATATATATATATATATATATGTCGTACAAATTAGCAATATTCACCAAATGATATTGTGGCCAAGTTTTGTATAATTCAAAAGAAGAGCATGTGTTTGAATTTTTACAATTGCATTAAAACCACTAAAATGTAATATATATTATTCTAGTAAACATAAAGCCAAATTCGTTAAGTTCCACATTGGTAAAGCATCAACAATTTGAAGGGAAGCTCTAAAGATCGAATCCCCTCATCCCTCCTTATTCCATTGATTTTAGTAAAAATTCTAAAACTAAAAATATTTCACAACGAATGGGTTGAGAAGGGACTCGAACCCATATAAAAATACAAGTTCCAACCAACTAAGCTAAAAGAAATATTTACAAGTAAAATGAATTACCAGTTATATATTCTAAACAATTTATTTATTGTAAATAAAAAAAACTGTTCCCGACGGATCCAACACGGGGGACCGCCAGGGCTAGCGGGGTGCTGGATCCGCCCCTGCTTTAGAGGATTTGTGATTCTCAAATAAGAGAAGTCTTCTATTCATAGGGGTCGTGAAGTTATTGACAAAAATATTAAGTGCTTTTTTTTGTAGGGATTAAAATCAGATTTTTAGTAGATTTTGATAAAAGTTGATGAAATATATGGTTGGAAAATTGTAGATTCTATAAAATGTTCGGTTAAAATTAACTATTAACTTTGAATCATTATAACCTAAATTTTAATTTCTACCAAACAGAGATTAAATATGATTTTGAAGTTCCTTCAAAAAATAAAAAAATATGTATCATTTATCTCCCTAGTTGACAAAATTCTATTGGATCAGCCGTTCTTTGGGCTCTATTAGATAAAAAAAAAAAATGCATTTTTTTAAAATTTATTTTCAATCATATTTTTCAATGAAATAATAGTACACGCAGCTATCTCACTTTAAGATTAAAATAGCACAATTCTCAATATTTTTATATTTAACACCATTTGTTGGAATATTAACATTCATAAACTGAAATCCTAGAAATTAAGACAAAACGAGTAGATTCTATAACTCGACACGGGGAACAAAAAGAGTTCAAAACACATAAAAAGGACGCTGAAAACGACAAGTTCAACAAAGCTTTATATAAGTGGATGTGTGTGACTAGTGTGTGAAATCATTGGATGTTTGTCGAAACTAATCATAGTTGTACGTGCGTTGCACGTTATTCTAAAATATTTTATAGGTATTATAAAAATAATATTGTAAAATATAAGAATATAAAAAATAATTAATACAAATTGTTTATGTGGAATGAACTTTTGATTCAAATGAAATAAAAGTCAATTTGTGAAAATAATTTAAATAGTATAGGAAATCAATTAAAATAATCTATCCATTTACCCTTTTAATCTGAATTGAACATTCAATGAATGCCATCATTTTTTTTATATTTGCTTAATATGCATTGAATATACTAATTGAAATTATTTATTATAAATACGCATTATGTCTCCTCATTTACTTTCTTTGTATATTAACATTTATTGAATAAATCAATTGGAAAAAAACTCTAAAAATATTCATCTTTTGTTCCAAAAAAAAAAAAAAAGAATTAATGAATTTAATTTACTATCCAATCAAATGGAATGAATTCGTCAAATGTACATTGATCATAACTAAATAATTGACAAAATAATTCACGATAATACTGTTCAAATGATTAAATAAATCAAATACATATTTAAAACGAAAATGTAATTAATATGTCAAATGTGGTTAAATAAATTAAATAAATATTGAAAAATGAAAAGTAAGACGACGAATGTGTCAAATGTACATCCATCATAACTAAATAGTTGACAAAATAATTGAGGGAAAATTGCAGTCGCGGTACCAAATCTTTCACTTTTTTGCAGACTTTGCCCAAACCTTTGATCTGTGTCATCCACGATATCAAACCTTTAAAAAATTCGCAGCTACAACACTCATTAACAGTTTCCGTTCGTTTGATCACGAAAATCGTTAGTTGACCCCAGAATTCAATAAAAAAAATAAAATAATTTCCAACAAATACACAAGGGCAATTTCGAAAGTACACTATTTCCCTATCTATTATTGCACTGCACTGTTTACTTTCCCTTCATTTTGATCACTATTATTAATATCCTTTTCTCCCCCCGTGCAGCTATTCAGGAAGAACAACACTCAGATGGAGATGAATGTATGCAGGTGTGGTTCCCCAGCACAGATGAAGACCTCGTGGATGAACCTAAACCAAGGAAGAAGATTTCTCACTTGTTCTTAAAGCCAAGATCTAGGTGGATGTACCTATTTCGTGTGGTGTGACTTTCCTATGTGTAAGAGATCTAGGGAGCTATTCCAATTCTATTACGGGCAATGAGGGAAATGAAAGCTGAAATCAGCAACCTCCAAGCAACAAGACCAAATCTGTGGAAGACATGGCTATTTGGCTTTGTGTGTGGTGTGTTTGTAAAATAGGTTTGTACCTAGGTATTTTGGCTGGGTTTGTGGGATGAACGTTTTTAGCTTCAGAAATTTAGGCTTAGTGTTTAGGTGTTGGGGGTTTTGCGTTATATGCTGTGAAACGTGGATATAAATGTGATTGTGTGATGTGCCATTTTCCTTTAAATGAAGTGCCCATTTCTGACTGTGTTCTAGACGGTGCTCACTTTCCCCACATCTATATTTTTTCCTACTCTTGTTTAATAAGAAGCTAAAGTTCGCAGCACTCGCCAAACGTTTCGTATATAGTACCAAACATTTGTCACAATTGCAATGAAAGTACTAAACCTTATATTGTAGTTGCAGTGAAAGTACCAAACCTTTGGTTACCAATGCACTATTAGTACCAAACATTTAGTGTAACGAATACCAACATTTTTCACACAGAATTTCGCTGAAAACCAGGTCACACCAGTGTAATGCAATGAATTCAACATTAACAATCCCGAAAAAATATGAAATAACAAAATTTGCTGCATATGCTTTCAATTCCATTCCACATTTGAACAAGTACAACATTGCCAAAATAATTACAGTTCACTTTTACAAAATCATTTGATAACATTGACAAAATAAGTTCACTTTCCAGCAAAAAAACGTGAAAGGAGAAAACGCATCATGTTCAAGATTTTGATTCTTGAGTCTTGGTCTTCTTCAGCCTTGACTTTGAAGTTGTTCTAGATGGTGTTCTTTTCTTTTCCTTTGATGCACTTGACTGTATATTTTGTTGAGATTCCAGTTGTGTGCTTGTTTCTGCTTCTTGTTGTGAACTAGCTTCACTAGGCAATAGTCCCTTGCAACTTCTTTTGTTATTTCCAGATCCCCTGCAATGTTCACACGTCATCTTCATGCCACTCTGTCCCAACTTCATTCCTGCAGGTGGCTCCATCTGTGACCTCTTTCTCACTTTTTTTGGTCTTCCAGCCCGTTTTTTCTTCTGTGGTTCATTCAAAGGGTGTTTTCCCAGCTCTGGCCATAGCTCTGGCCTTGACATAGGTTGGATTACTGGGGAATAACACAAGAGGTATTTTTCCTTGCTGTAATAGGGATCGATGTAGTCATATATGCCTATTTCCCTTGACAGCATGCCTCATATTACACGGGGACATGGCAGTCCAGTCAGCTACCATTTTCTCCATGCACATTCATGTTTTGTCAAATCAACACTCTACCACAACCCATCTCTGCTGGTTATCTCGAACTTCTAACTACCTGCGTAGTGTACCTTCAAGTATCTCGCCTCACCCTTAGCCATCTCAATGATTTTCATTATCCTAGGCCTGAATGCATGATCTCACCTCTATGCTGATTTCCTTTTCACATTCATTCTTATCATTTGTTGATGTCTTATTATTTCCAGTATAGAGATGATGTGCTTCTCTCTAGCAACAACAATGGAAGAATTGAAAGCCTCGCATAGGTTATTCAGAAGCATGTCACACTTAGAATGATCTTCAAAATGGGATCTGCTCCACTGGGAGGGTGGTTTCTCATTAAACCAGTTGTAAGCATCTTCATTAACGTCTTTCAAACCATTCATCGCATTCCTTCACTTAGGAACAATTGTGGCCCTTGCTGTAGCCCAAAACAAGCTATTAAGTGTCAGTCCTTTGTTAGCCAAAGTAAAATTACTGTATAAATGTCTTGCACAACACCTATGCTCAGCCCCTTCACATAATTGACTTATACAATCCACCAAACCCTTTTGTTTATAAAAAATGAATGTCCAAGCTTTAGGGTTATACATCCCTATGTCATCAACCAACAACTATGTTAGGTTTATATTTTGTATTGGCGATTGTGTGAACAAATTGACCAACTTGAACATTTATAAAAGTTTAGGGACTAAATTGTAAAATTTCATAGTTGGTAGGTTAGCTTAGGGTTTGGGGTTATATGTTTGGAACAACAAGGATTCACTCCGAATTTTCGTTAACTGCTCGCCGGAGTGTTGCTCGAACGACTGAAATAGAAACTACCTCGCTCGACTTTCACCCCACTATCACTCGAGCAACGGACCCTTCGTTCTAGTGAAAAAGCCACCTCGCACGAGCAACGTATTATACTGGAAAACCTAATTTTTTGTTTCTGAGTTTTTTACTTGGCCCATACAACCTAAATCATCCAACCTATATATAGAGGCGCCTTATTTTCTATAGACAAGAGATTGAACATACAACTATCAAAAGAGAAAACATCATACACAAGATCAAAGTTCAATCCTTCAATTCATATGTGCCTTCTTGATTTAAAACATCAAAGCTATCAAATCAAACACTGAATTGGTTTCTTCGCTTGGATCTGCTGCAAGATTGTGTCGTCAACTGTGCTGCATTAAAGATCAAAGAAGAGTTTGAAGAACGAGGAGTTCTTAGGGAAGATCTAGAGAAGATAAACTGGGTAAAGAGTCCAGATTAGAGTTTGTGTGCTCATTCCAGGAAGACTGCTTTACAAAGAAGAGCCGGGATTGGTGTTGATGTGCACATTCCAGGAGGCTGCTTCATATTTCAGACAGGAAATCAGAAAGCTTGTATCGTCAACTTTGTGGGTGATCTGTAAGTTAATTGACAGTTTATAGTGGATCTTTGAATGACAAAGTGCCCGGAGTTTTTCCCACGTTGGGTTTCTCCGTGAACAATTTTGGTGTTGTTTATTACTTTATTTACCGTTTTGACATTACTGCGGTATTTCAAGATAGGACAAATTGAATTGTTTGACTAATCACCTAGACATAATTAACTTGTGACTTGTTGCGTGTTAATTAAGTATTAATTCCACATTTACACCTAATCACTCCCCCTCTAGGTGTAGTAGGGTCAAATCTCGCGTTTCTCAAACTGTATGAACCACTGCCAGTTTGTTTTGTTCTCAGTATCAACAACTGTCCATGCTATGGGGAACATACAATTCTCAGGATCAATTCCTACAGCGGCCAGCAACTACCAACCTTGTGCAGACTTTATGAAGCAACCATCCAACCCAACAAATGGTCTACATCCAGCCTTAAAACCCTCTTTACAAGCCCCTAAACAGATATACAATCTCTTAAAGCTAGGACCTGACCCTTCAATCTGCACTGTACTACCAGGATTTGTTCTCTTTAACTCCTCTCCATAATCCCATAAAATTTTGTACCGCTCAGCTGCAATCCCATGCACCACTTTTGCACATTTGGATCTTGTCCTGTAGAACTGATGCTTTGAAATCTCATACATGCAATCTTCTTTCACTGTTTCCACAAAGCTACTCATTGGCATATTTACATCAGACCTAAACTTTCTAATGTATTTTTTTTTGCCAGATAACCTGCATTCACCCTTTTATTTTGCTACACCATGATGCATGTGTGCTCATCTCTGAAGGTGTTTATTCTAAGGCTCTTATCTGGTTGTTGGTATGTATATAGCACCCAATGACAGTTCTCCTAACGTCTAACCCTAGGCTGTGTTTTCATCCCTAACTTGAACTTTGGATCATCCATATCAGTGGCGAGGTTAAACCATCACTCATTCATGCTCCCGGTAGATGATCCATCACCCTCATCGTCACTGGATAAACTCCTAAACTCATCTGAGTCGTCATAATCTGTTCCAACTTCTTCTTCAGGAGCTGCCTCACCATCCCGTTCACTCTTTCCACTATTTATATCAATCTCAAACCCTTCACTCAACCTAAAACTTGTGGTTGTATTATCATCATCATCTATGGGTATATTTTCTTCCTGCTCATACACCGAGTCATGGAAATCTTCCAAATAACCCACTTCATATTCATCTGTTTCAGTGTCAACATGCACTTCGGTTCCTTCTGGTTGCACATCACAATGTGGTTTACCTTGCTGCACTTTATTGTCCCCAGACTGCACCAATGATTCACCATGTTCTATTTCAGTTTGTGCAGCCTGCACCTCTGATTGATCATTCTGCACTCCAGGTTCACCAGCATTCACATCTGATTCACTATGTTCATTAGTTTCATCAGTATGAACATCAATTTCGCTAGCCTCTAATTCTGATTGACCATGCTGCGAATCATCTACTTCTTCAACAATGTATGATTCATCACCTTTTAATGAATCATCATAAACCTCAATAGCGTAGCACGATTGCTCTTCGACCACTGGTGTCCCATGCCCCACTAAACTCTTCAAAATGTAGCAACTCCTCCCCAGTCTCACAATCAACCACAGAAATATTTCTATACTATAGCAACTCCAATACCTCAACCATAGGCAAGCAATACACTTCAGCAATCCTCTTTTCACCAAGTCACTTTACCACATTCATGAAATCTGAATCTTTCACCAACCAGAATGATGCATCGCTAATCCTCATCTTTTCCATCTTGTACAGATATCTGACTATACCGGAATATCCCATCATCTTCATGGCATTGTCAAGTAGAAATCTGTTGAAGAAGTCCGAGTCGACATAGTCTATGTAACTTACTTTGCCATGCTCGTACACAAAATTTGTCATCTTTCCCAACAAAGTTCCACCATGATGTAGGTATATGTTAAAATACTTCGTATTTTCCCCTAAAAAATGAAAACGAAAAAAAAATAAGCCCTAACCCTTATTTGTTCGAGCAATGCACAGATGTAGAACGATCGATTACACAACACGATAACTTCCAAGTTATCAACTCATGCAAAATTTTCACATTTTTCGGTACTGGACGACAAAATATACACACAGCGGTCATATTTTTCATTTTTATGGAAGAAAAATGAGAAACAAACGGGGGCTGAATTTCATCTTCTTCGTGGCGGTCGTCTTCTTCTTCATATGTTTTCAGAGATTCCATAATGGATGATGGATTGGAGTGTAACTGACGTTTTTTCATTTTAAAAGGGAAATAGTGTAATTTCGAAATCGCCCTTGTGTATTTGCTGGAAATTAATTTTTTTTTTTTGAATTCTGGGGTCAACTAACGATTTTCGTGGTCAAACGGGCAGAAACTGTCAATAAGTACTGTAGCTGTGAATTTTTTAAAGATTTGGACAAAGTCTGTAAAAAAGTGAAATATTTGGTACCGCGGCTGCAATTTTCCCAATAATTAATGATAATATTGTTCAAACGATTATAAGTTAAGCCCTTATTTGGTTCAGATTAAAATCTAATTTTAATTTTAAGTCAAAATCAACAATTAATTTTAACCATACATTTCATAGGGTCTACAACTTTTTATCCTCTCATTTCATCAACTTTTATCAAAATCGACTAAATATTTGATTTTAATCTATACCAAACAGAAGCTAAATATATATTGAAAAATTAAAAGTAGAGTATTATTAAAATAATTGAATTATAGTAAGAATAGTTTTGTCCAAAAAATGAATCTCATAATTAATAAATTAACTACATATTGAAAAATGAAAAGTATGATATTATTGAAATAATTAAATACATATTGAATGTATTATTAAAATAATTGAATTATAGTAAGGATAGATTCGTCCAAAAAATAATTATCACTTGATGTTATAGTTAATATATAATATAGATTATAGATAAGCTAGATTTATCGCCTGAATATGCTATGCAGAACGTCAAAGGCTTCGAGAGTTTATGAGGTTTCCTTTTACAAGAGTTGGAGCTTGTTTGTTTCTTTGAAATGTACGGGGTGTAATCATAAAACTAAAAAGCTTAAATTATTAATCAAATCTTTACCTTTCAGTTAGTTGGGTTTAATTTGCCCGTTAAAAAGATGGATTGAAACTCAGTTGTAGGGTCGGTCCTAAAAATTTTGAGATCTTAGACTATAAATTATCATGAAATTCCTACACATAATTTTTTACAAGCGTAGTGGCATCAAACATGATCGAATCAAACAATTTCTCAATAACATTATACTTATGGTACTCACTCATTGTTTGATTTGTTTGAGAATCAATTTTTGTGTTCAATAAATAAAAAATAAAGGTTTTTTGGAAACCAGTAAAGTATGGAGGTGGTGACTAATATTTATTATCCAAAATATTCTATATTTAAAAATAAAAAAATTCAAAAGTAGCAATAAATTAAAATGAATTATTGGTTTGGAGACACCTTCTACTTTATTTGAACCATGAAATATCTAATGTAAAAAATTTCCATAAAATAATAATTATTTTTAGGCTTTTTTAAAAAGATTTTTGAGGCACTGTCAATCCTTGAGGCCCAAGGCCACCTGCCTTGGGTTAGAAACAACCTTGCTCAGTTCAAACTAGTTCACAAGTAAACCCATCATAATGAATGAGTCGCGTCTAGCAAGTCCAACTCTCGATGGGGGCTGACATAGGTGGCCAGGTTATTAAAAAAAAAAATTAAAAGAAAAAGTAAATTAAGGAGGGTGTATTTAATTTGGACTTTTAAAAATATTTATATATATATTCAATCACAAATTGATCTTATTTTCATAGAAAAAGGAGAAAATGATGAAATACAAAAGAGAGAAAAAAGGAAATTAGAATATTTAAAAGATGAATAAAATTAATAAAAATATATTAAAAAGAGAGAAAATATTATTTTTTGTGTCATGCCTCTAGGTTTTCTAAATTAAAAGAGGAAATAGAAACATTAAAAAATATAGAAAATTATGGTTGCAAATACTTTTTTCTTTTTTCCTTTTTTTTGTGAAAGTTTTTAAAGACTTGAGGTGAATGAGACACACCTTTTGAGATTTTATATTTGTATGTGGAGAATTTTATAAAAATAATTGATATATTCAATATCCGTAACTTTGAAAGAAGTTTAGAAAGTCTTGATTCATTGCTCCATGACTTAAAAAAAAAATCTATATTGTATATGAATTTTATAGAATTAAAAAGTCTTTATTGAATAAATTCGGGCTTTTGAATTTATAAAAATATTTAAAAGCCTATATTGAATACACACACTAAAAGAATTATTGAGTTATGTATCCAACCGCTCTTTATTTCAAAATTTTACGATTTTTTGTTTTTTTTTCTCGAATCAATTTTTTGACAATAAAATTTTATTTATCTTTTACAATTTTGTACAATCTCCCATCCATCACACAATATATTTTTATTTATAACCTATTTAAATTATATTAACTCTCTGAAAAATAAAAATAAAAATGACCAACATGAAATATTGAACCCATTAGGACGTCTAATTGTAAGACATGCTCGAGCTTCGTTCCATCCACATTTTTTAACGGCTGATTCAAACCTATAAATAGCTAATCGGATGTAGTAGTAAGTGGGGTTGATCGTCCAGCGCACCAACTATTCAGTATACTTACAACAAAGAAAAATTTGTCCCTTCAACAACAATCATTTTCCAAACTCAGAAGACCCAGGAAAAAGTTTCCCAATTTTTGAATATTCGATAAAAGATCTGACTTGAAAGTTGAAACAAAAAAAATGTCTGTTTTTTAGGCTTCTATTGTAAAAATGAAGTGAAGATTGTAGTTTTATTGATCATCTTAAACTGCCTATATTTTGCTGATTCTATACCTTGCAAGGGGAATGATCAATTTATTTATCTTGGGCGTTAAAATAATGAATCATGCTACATGTACATCATCTTTTACATTATGTCACGTGACAAAACACGTTATACACCATTGGACAGTTTAAATTTTTGACTGTTTTTTCACCCACTCAATATTTGTCAATACTTGTCATGTCAACATTAATGTCGATCAAAGCCTAGAAATGAAACAGACTCGCAACATTTGGCAGGGACCCCGCTCAAATATACTTTGGTGGGCTAGTCCCAGTCCATTTGCAGCCTCTAAAGAATGAAATCAACTAAATGGACGGGATTAAATGTAAATAAATTTTATTTCACTTAAAATTATGGATCAGAATGTTTTAGTACACATGAAATACTTGGAAATTGATATTTAGAGACTGAATATCACACAAAATGTGACAAGTAAAAAGAGAATAAGATGGTGATGAAATCAGAGCTTCAGTGATAAATCTAGCTCCGAGTATGGACATTGCTGATTTGTTGAATCAGTAATTTGGTGGTAAATCTCAGCTCTGAGATTTGTATCGTGGATGGATTGCAAATAATTAGCAGTTGAGATACCTCCAGACACACCCGAAATCGTCGTTGCATGGGAACAGGCTGTTCTAAATGTCGAGTTCGAAAAATTTAGAGTGTGATTTTCCATCCCTGTTGAGGCTGCCATAAATTGGGAATCTGTCAAGTGGGGATTTGGCCATATAGGGTAACCATGGCTGAACTCTTGAAGGGGTTCATGGGCATGAGGCTCTTGAGTTATTGACAGATTGGAATTTGGATAGCCGTTGGTAAGCATTCCATGTTGCATGTTTCTAGGATTACACGACCTATTTCTCGTAGACTGGTTAAAAATTTCTCGACCTATATGGAAAGAACTCTGAAAAGGGAGAGAATTCATGCCACGATAGGAGGGACCCCCAACACGTCCAAAATTTGCATTTCTTTCTATGACTCGCTCAACTTTGTGGCCATTTTGGTGTCCACCTAAAGCTTGCTTACTGGAAAACTTCTTATGACAGTACTTGCAGCCATATACTCGTTCCTTTACATGATGGGTCACATTCTTACCATCATAACTTGTCGACGCCCTCGGATAACTTAATTGAACGGAGATTGATGAGTGGCGTTCGAGTTTCAACCTGTCATTCATTAATACTCCTGGGCCTGCACACTTTTCTTCAACAGTCTCTCTTGGAGATACTGTTAACTTTGGCTCTAGTGAATTCCACGGTAGGATGAAAAAATGACGAGTTCATTTGATTTAGCAGAGGTGCTATTTTCATTTATATAGGGAGGAATTTAATGTTCGTATTTCTTATGCAGATATGAATCAGATTGCACAGCCCTAAGATGGTAAACGACTTATGATGTAAGCCGCAACATTATTCAAAGTTCTAAAATGCTTGTTCTTGGCATTTTGACCATTTCTTATATTTCAAGTAACGAGTTGATTAATTAACAAGAGATCTAATTCCGTCTTTAGATGCAAATCTCCAAGAAGAGATTATAAGGGAAAAAAAATAAATTATCATCGATACACTATGAAGGGATACTTTGAATATATATCTATTTTCTATACTTTATCCATACCTTTTATTATCATAATTTAAAATTAAATATATCTCCATATTCGTATTGCATGTCATAGTTATGTCGTATATCTGTACCTTTAATTATCATAATTGAAAATTAATATATCTCCATACATGTATTATATCGTATCCATGCTACTTCAGCACTTTGATTAATAGTGGAGGAAATTCTTTAATTTCTTGGCATATTATTTGTACCTTTTCTTATCATAATTGAAAATTAATATATCTCTATAGCCGTATTGTATCATATCTGTTTTATGTATCTGTATCCATACAACAATTGTTGGAAAATAGATCTTTATTCTCCTTCGTGAGGGCATCGAGATTATATATTTACTTGTCAAAAACGATGCTCGAGTAATTGAGAAATTAGAGTTCAAATTGTGTCAATTGGAAAATGTTTGTGTGTTGCATGGAAAATTTGTATAGTTTGTCTCACATATTAAAATAAACAAGACTAATAATAGCTTATATATGACCACACTTTATGAGGTATAATTAGAAGCGGGTAATCGAACCTCCCAAATCATAATTGGAGGTCCAGTCCGATTCCAAAAGAATAAATAAGAAACCGGAATTGAGAATTGAATGGATTCGTCAATTTTTGATTCTTGAATCGAAACTGTGAGTACTCGACTCTTGAACCAAACTCTTCCTCTCTTATAAGTTTTTGTCTTTTACAATTTGTTTACCCTGTTCCAATGACTTGGCCCAGCAAAAGCAAGTTTGCAAGGTCCAACAAATAATAAGTTTGCAAGATCCAAGTAGCAAGTACCATGCTCAATGATATTTTGTCATTGTGCTCGCCCCCACAAACTCTTCTTGAGGCGTTAGACGCAGAGTCAAAATCGAAATTGATGCAAATATACTAGACATTGGGTATTGTTTAGTGACATACACTAGATAATTTGTATTGTCAAATCATAATTCTTTTAAAAAATATTATGGAGAGAATCATACACGAAAAGGAACCGATTATTCGGGTTTAAGTTTTGTTTACAAGGTTCTGAACTGTTTCATTTATGAAATATTCAAAGTGTAATTGGTGGTTTTGGGTATTGAAACACTCGAACCGATACATCCGATGCCCAAGTTTAGATATAATCATGTGTAGTATAGAGGTTTTTTTTATGTGTGGGCATGGGCGGAGCCAGGATTTTTGGTCGGGGGTGGGGGGCACAAGTTACCTGATAATGAACGTCGAGTTTTGTCATGGATGTAATGATAATAAAAATATAAAACAATATTACGACAATACTAAGAGTGACATAGTTTATAAATTACACTTGTTCCTTTCGAGTTTTCATGCTTTGATATCGTTGTACAATAACTTCATTATCGAGTTTCAAAAATATATCTTTCTCTACATAAACAATTGAGCTATCATTCATCCACTGATCATCCATCCTATTACGCAATTTATCCTTCACAATGCTCATTGCAGAAAAAACTCTCTCCACAGTAGCAGTAGCAACCGGCAGAATCAATGTTAAGGTCAAAAGCTTATAAACCAATGGATATACCATATTTTTCTTTGTCAGAACAAATTTCTCTGCAAGATTACCAAGGTCATTCAACCCTTCAAACTCTTTGTTAGAGCGCATGTCAAAAATATAAGTCTCAAATTGATCATGAAGTACAGCGAGGTCTAAGATAGAGAAATCTAATGGATAAAGCTCAGCAAGTCGAATCAAACTTTTCTTGTCAAAAGAAGAAAATGAATCTTGTGGACATAAACAAGCTACACACATGAGCAACTCGGTATTTACCTCCGAGAAACGATCATTCAATTCTTGAAGTTGAAGATCGATGACAGAGTAGAACAAATCTACCTGATAATGATGTAAATTTGTAAGTTCTGGAGGGTTATGTTGTGGGCGACCACGAAGTGCACGACGTACAAACATATCATCCATATCGGGTACATCAATATAATGTTGTTGACAGAAAGAACATACTTCTTCACAAAATGAGTCCCACCCTTCATCTCTCATCATTTGTAGTCGTTTGCATAATTTCACCAATTGCATTGCATTCACAATATCTTGATCTTGCCGTTGTAATGCTTTTGACAGTTATGTGCACTATCATGTTCTCCAACATGAATATGAAGTTTTTTTTTCTCTTTCCAACATATAAAACCTTCACCAACAAAATACTCACCCCCACCTTACTTTCCAGAATTTGATTTAAAAAGATAACAATACAAACAATAAGCAGCATCTTTTTCTACACTATACTCCAACCAAGAACCGAACTCTTTAAACCAAGAGGGATTAAATCGTATACCTTTTACTCCAAATTGTCGTTTTGGAAAGTAATGATCATGTGGCTGACAATGACCCATTAACATATATGCTCTTCGAACTTGATCTTGGATGTTAGTATTGTAATCTAAAATGGGTATCCTTAAACCAGGATCAGTAGGAAGTTTATTGACGTCAAATTCCACATTATTCGACGTCACCCCAACAACATTTACATTGTCCAAGTCAGCTATTATCAAGAACAAGACACATTAATTAATGAAAGGTTGAAAATAAGAATTCGATGGAAAAAATTAAGAAAATAAATGCTACAATGAGCAAAGATTGAGAAACTAAACAACAATTAAAATGTAGTGTATCAAATAAATATTGTGGTGGCAATATAATTACCCTTAAAATATATTTTAATGGATAACCCTGGGTAGACAATTTTGCCCTTCAATATCAGTCCAGTAGAGGACAATAGACCCATTTAACGGCTATTTTGGATGAAACCGTCCATATGGACAAATCTTACTTATTCTTGGTGGTAATAATGTCACCATAATTTTTATTTGATACATCATATTTTAATTACAATTAAGCATTTGAATGTTTGCTCATCGTAACAATTTTTTTTGAGTCGAATTCTTATCTTCAATGTTCCATTAACTAGTACGTCTTGTTCTTGATAATGATTTATAGCAAAATATTTTATTTTCATACTTTGAAATGAAAGAAAAATAGTTTTTCCCATCATTTATTTATTAAAAATATGAAATAAAAATAAATTATTTTACGTCATTTCAACGAACTTTTGAATATAAAATTGTTTTCAAATATAAAATGTGTTAATAAATGAAAAATTTGAGGATAAAAATGACATGCAAAATCGTTTGGGACACCGGTGAATGAGCAAAGATGAAAAGTGAAATTGACCTATTTTTAATGTTATTCACAGTGATAACTAACTGCATTATCTCATCGTCTGGCACCTACATCGTGGGGATGCAGATCAAGGCTGTTTAGATAGCTTGAATAACTGAAGTCTAAACCAAGGATGTTGGTAAAATTGAAAAATTGTAGTAAAACTCTAAATCTCTATAATGCTTTCAATGTTCATACTTTTAAGGATTTATACATAGGAATTTTAAGGAAATAAATTACTAGAGTTGATAGCTAACTGGGACTTTTGAAGATTAAAGGAGTCATGTATGGAAACTATAAAACTATTATCTCCCTAGTCAGACCGTGGCCGACGCGGTAGGTTGAGTTCGAGTATTTTCTTAAGCATAGAAAACCACGAAAATTTGGCCCGGCCTCGTCCCAAATACACTTGGGTGGGCATTCCCGACCCATTTGCAGCCTCTAACCAATGCAATTGATTGAATGGATGGGAACTAACATAAATAGCTGTGTTTTTCACTTAACCAAAATAGATCAAAAATGTATTACAACACATGAAATATCTGGAAATTGATATCTAGAGATTGAATATGAATGCAATCCTTACACACTGTGACAAGTAACAGTAGAACAAGACACTGATGTAGTCAGAGCTTCAGTGATAAATCTAACTCCAAGTCTTGACATTGCTGTTTAGTTGAACCAGGGATTTGACTGTTAGTCTCAGCTCTGGCATTTGTGTCGTGGATGCATTGCGAAGAACTAGCAGTTGAGAGACCTGTATACATGCCCAACATTGTCCCTGCATTGGAACTGGTTGTTCCAAATGTTGAATTCAAAAAATTTTGTGGGTGATTTTCCATTCCTGGTAAGGGTGCAATAAATTGGGAATCTGTCAAGTGGGGATTTAACCATATGGGGTAACCATGGGTAAACCTTTGAAGGGGTTCAAGGGCATGAGACTCTTGAGTCATTGATAGATTGAAATTTGGATGGCTGTTGACAAGAATTCCATACTGCATGGATTGAGGATTATACGACCTATTTGCCATAGACTGTTTAAAAATTTCTGGACCTCTGTTGAAAGAACCCTTAAAGAGGAGATGTATCATGCCGCGATAGGAGGGACCCCCTACATGTCGGAAATTAGTCTCGAGCCCTTCTCGTGCATTTCTTTCTATGACTCGCTCAACTGTGTGGGCATTTTGGTGCCCACCTAATGCTTGTTTTGTGGAAAACTTCTTATGGCAATAATTGCAGCCATACACCCGTTCAATTACATGATCGGTCACATGCATAGCATCAAGAGTTGTTGATGCTCTTGGATAACTTAATTGAGCAGAGTCTGTTGAGTGGCGTGCAAGTTTCAGCTTGCGATTCATTACTGCTCCTGTGCCTGCCCGTTTTTTGTCTACTGTCTCGCTTGGAGACTGTTTCAATGTTGCAGGAGCATATGACATAGCTGGGCTGTTAACCTCGGCTCTAGGAGATTCCAATGTAGGATGGAAAATTGACAAGTTTATTTGTTTTTAGGAAAGGTGTTATTCTAATTTATATAGGGAAGAATTTAATGTCCGTATTGTTATGCAGATATGAATCAGATTTTACGGCCCTAAGATGCTAAACTACTTAATACGATGTAAGACACAACATTATTCGGAGTTCTAAAACTATTGATACGCCATCAAAGACCATTCCTTATCAGTTTACAAGAAATTATGCCCATTTCATTTTCCATCTTTAGACAAATCTCCAAGAAGTTGATTAATGACTACATTATAAGGGAAAAAATTACCAAATATACATTGTGATACTTTGAAATTATATCTAATTCTTAGATTTTATTTATAAATTTAATTATCATAATTGAAAATTAATATTTCTCCATGTATGTTGTATCGTATCAAGGTCATTCATATGCATCAGTGCTTCTTGAGCACGTAAATTAATAATGGAGGAAGTTCTTTAATTTGATTCGTTTTATTAACATAATTGAAAATTATTTGTCTTCATATCTGTTAAGGGATAGAATTCCACATCGAATACAGATGTAAACATAAATCAACTTATAAATGATTGAATTACTCCTCTGATTAAGGTTGATCTTTTGAGATAAAATCTCAATTCTTAACATGGTATCAAAGCCCATTAAACTCTAACGAGCAATTCGATCCGGTTAAAACTCCAAAAGTGAGCAATACGAATTTCAAGATTTGTCTGCTCAAACGAGCCACTATCTTGTGGGGGCATGTTAAGAGATAGAATCTCACATCGAATAAAGATATAAATATAAATTAACTTATAAATGATTGAGTTACTCCTCTTAATAAGCTTGACTTTTTAAGACAGAACTTCAATTCTTAACAATATCCTTATTATATTTTATCCATGCCGTGCATTGATATCCACTATCCATGAGGAAATTCTTCGATTTAATGGTATTTTATTCATACATTTTATTATCATGATTGAAAATTAATATATGTCCGTATCCGTATTGTATCCATATCCATGCTACTTAGGCACTTTGTTTAATAATTGACGAGATTCTTTAATTTGATAGTTCAGAAATTAAGGGAATAGATGAACATTGATTAATAATTGCATACATATCTCTCACTAAATGACACTAATGGATATCAATTAAATATAATGTTAAACTTGTATTGTATGTTTCCAACACTGTCCTTTCTGCAATTATCTTTATTTAAAATTCTCAAAAAAATGTTTTTGTAATCAATGTCGTTCTCTTCCCTGAATATTGGGTATTTGACTTGATTCTATTGGGTATTTTAGGTTGATTTTTGTTGCTTTCACCTGTCTCTGCTTTGGATTGTGGTCATTCAACGTGGAATCTTCCATTGATGATATGAAAATTATTCTTGTTCGCCTCCATGGTTCAAACTAGGCACACTGGAGCTTTGCAATGAAAAACCTGTTTATTGGAAAAGACTCGTGGGATGTTGTTGATGTCACAAACTATGAAACCAGATTCAAAGGATGAGAATTTTAAGAAACTTCAAAAAAGATGGGTGTTTGATAGGCTCCAATCCACCTTACGCATTCTAGAAGGACCTAGAAGAAGAATAACCTAACAAATGGGTGAAAAACTCGTCCGTTAGAGAGTAAAAATGTGGGCTCATTGTATTTCCTTTATTTCTGTAATTCATCTTGTCGTCAATACAGTTTTATAATTTCTACAATTATTCATTTGTTTCATTGAATCTTCATCTGGTTCCTATCAGTGCGCTACAATACCAAGATAATGACTTGGATTAATAATTCAGTTGAGAGTTCAATTGGTGTTCAACTTTTGAAATTTGAATCGACAAAAGATTCATGGGATTGCTTGAAAAAAATATATCTACAATCAAATTTTGCTCGTAGATATCAGCTTGAGATGGAAATTTAAGAGCAAAACAAGGTGAACAATCTATTCAACAGTTTTTCTTTTATATGATGGAAATTTGGGATCAACTTGCATTGATGGATCCTCTGGAACTCATATCTTATGCTTATAAAAAGAAATTTATAAAGAATGAAGGTTCGTGGATTTTTTGATAGCACTTAGAGATGATTTTGAGGCTATAAGTGGTTCTACGATACATTGCAACCCTTTCCCAAGTCTTCCTTCAGTTCTTCTTGAGTTGCTGAACGACAATGTAGACATCTTGTCGAAACTGCTCATTCATCACTTTTATGTTGTTTTCTTTGTTCATGTTTCAAGTGCTTATCTTATTAATCAAATACCTTCTATTGTCTTTGGAAGCGTATCTCCAAATGAGCATCTCCATTGAAGTTCACCAAATCATGACACTTTGAGTGTTTCTGGTAGTGATTTTTTTCGAAACTTTACTCGTATAAAACTTTCTTTTCATTCGTCATTATGTGGATTTTAAGTATTTTTAGGCTAGGGTATTCAAGAAAAATGATATCGTTGTTACCCCTAGAGACGAATCATCTTTTTTGTTTCTAGATGCGTTTTCTTGAAAAAAATACCATACTATCAAGTTCCAAAACTTGTCAACATTTATCCCTTTACAATTTGATGAGCCCGATGAAGATGTTTCTTCTAATGTGGATTTACCTTTGTCTTCCAATAGTCATCCTCTTATTTGTCAAGTGTATTCACGCAAGAATTTACAAGAATTAGCATCTAACGCTCGAACTTATGATGGGTCAATCTTGCCAGACCCCATAGATGTTGTGTATCCACCACCACACACTCCTTAATATACAACTAGCCAGCGCTGCCCACCTAATCCGTATAGTCCTCCTTCAGTTTTTTTTTTTCCTCCAATTCTTACAATGCTTTTCTATTTAACATTCAATATTTTTTTTAAGCAAAGTCATATAAAGATTTAATATTAGGCCTATGTTTGTTTCCACTACATTTGCACAAAAGATGAGAATTTTTACTGTTGGAATAGTGCCTAGTCGCAATAGTTGACCATATTTGTGAGTGAGTGGGCCCCACCATTTTGAAATAAACGGTCAAATTTCTCATTTTATTGTTGAGAGTAGTGGATACAAACAGGGGCTAGATCCGAATTAGAAAATGACCATTGAGGAAGAACTTAATGCTCTTCAAAAGAAGATAGGTACTTGAGAGTTGGGTCTCTTTGCTAGAAGATAAGCTTGTGATTGGTTGTAAATGGGGTTTTAAGGTTAAAACTCGAAAGTTTAGAGAGATATAAGGCTCGTCTTATTGCAAAAGGTTATGCGCAACAAGATGGAATAGATTATGATGAAACGTATGATCCGATTGCTCAAATGAAGACAATGAGTAACCTCCTCTATTGCTTCAATTCGAAAATGGAACCTTTTCCAAATGGATGTGAAAAATCTTTCTTTGTGATCTAATAATTGGGGAAGTAAAGTGTAGATGAAACCACCACCTGGTCTACCAAATAACTGGCCAAGATCTATGTTGTACTTTCTATTGCCTGAAATAGACCCCTCGAACTTGGTTTGAGAAGTTTAGCTCCACTTTACAACTTCTTGGTTTTCATTTGTTATGATAATGATTGCGCTATGTTTGTTAGACATACTTCCAATGGGTGCATTATCATTTTTATTATACGTCAATGATGATACGATCGTTACGGGCGATTATGATCAAGGTGTTTCTTCTCTATATTTTTGAGATGAAAGATTTGGGTTATTTGCGTTATTTTCGTCATGTAGATGTTGCTTACTCTCCCCAAGGATATATTTTACCTCGATCCAAGTATGCCAATGATATCATGACTCATGTCAGTATGTCCTTTGACTCTTCAATTGAGATGAATTGTAAGATTAAAAGATAGAGGCCTTTAACCAATCCGACAAGAGATAGGGGAAGTAGTTGGATCTTGTTTATCTTACCATAACTCGCACCAAATATTACATACGTTATGCATGCCAGTCAGTTTCCTACTGCTCCAAGAGCCTTTCAGTGGCCTGTTGTTTTACGTATCTTGAGATATTTACGAGGCACTCTCCACCATGATTTATTATTATATTCTTCATCTGATCTAACTCTTATCTTTCATGTTGATTGGGCTGGTGAGCCTTCAAGTAGGGAGTCTACTACACGTTTTGCATTTTCTTGGGTGATTCTTTACTTTCTTGGAAAAGTAAGGAATAACTGGTCGTGACAAGGTCTTTTGCAGAGTTTGTATCCAGTTGTGCCTTCTACTGCTACTGAAATTATTTGGTTTTGATGACTTCTTGATGAGCTCGGTGTTCCTAAACCCAATGCTACTCCTATGTTCTATATCACAGTGCTAATCCATATTGCTAAGAATTCAGGTTTCCATGAGTGCACAAAATATATTGAGATTGATTGTCTCTTTGTTCGTCATCAATTCTTGGCAGGCATCATCTCTCTTCCTCACCCCTCCTTTGCCGTTTATCTTGCTGAATTTTGTTACTAAATTCCACATAACTTCTCGATTTCGACATCTTGTGGGCAAACTCAATATGGTTCAACCATCATGAGTTTGACGGGTTGGATTCCTTCTTTGCTAAATTTACATTGCTTTACTGAACTTCGACATACATATGATTAAAACTAACAGGCATATGAAGATATCAAAGAAAAATGTTCAATCAAAAATGATTCTGCTTCCAAACATCAAAACCCCACAATTTATATTTGCTTAACATTTAAGAATTATTACAAGTAGGTGAGACCAATAGCTTTTCTTGATGGAAAAAAACAAAGAACCATAGGAAAGAATGTGCAAAGGAAGGGCATATGGTAATTGATTTTGGCTTATAATTATGTTAAGCATATTGAGGCACATGACTGCCCATCATTTGGTCTTTGGTACTCCACCATTAAATATTTATTATCTTTATCCACTGCTTTTTCACACATACACAAACTTTTACGTTAAGATAGGTGATTATTTTGGAATAAGAAACTTTGTTTGGTGTTCATACATTGCTTATTTGGCTAGCCAATGTTTTTAGTTTAATTATTTAATCATTGCTCTTTGTTTGCATTTTTTTTTTTTTTTTGATAATTGTGGATGTCCGAGCCAACTTGCGCGCACCTCCACTAATTTCGCGGTGCCCTGAAGTTTACGATCTAGTACTCACCTCAGTAGCATTGAGGGGACTCGAACTGGTGACCATTGGGGAGCAAACCCAAAGCCTGACCAAATGAGTTTGCTCTTTGTTTGCTTTCACGCTCAAGTTTTTTCTTGAGTAACAAAAATGGGGAATAGATTTACGAATAAAGCAATGCTAGGTGTACAGAATTTGCTTTACAAATTTTTTACAGATACACGTTTGGCAATTTTTCATTTGTCCATGGCAAAAAACACAAAAAATAGATTGAATCAGATGTTGCCAGCGCAACGTCTGGAAAACTTCCGTAAAGATTTCTTATGTACATATGGTTTTGGCCTTACGAATAATATAACAGCCCCTGTTTGGTTAAAAAAAAATTAAAAATTGGTAGATTTTGATAAAAGTTGTTGAAATTAATGATTGAAAAGTTACGAATTCCATGAAATGTGTGATTGAAATGAATTTGGAGAAAAATGAGTTTAAAAAATGGTGGACAAATAGGGGCATATTCTGTATCAAGGGTAAGTTCTTCGAAATTTGATGGTCGAGTAATGAATTTGTTGACTGAATAGTTTGTATCTTGGAAAATAAAAATCCGCGGTAAGCTAATTCTAGCTTTCTTCTAAAGTTGGAGGCTTTATTAGAAGAATGCATGTGAAAATGCTTTAATAAAACATAAAGAGGCAAAGCTGCAATCGTTAGATTTTGACAAAATCAACTTAAAGATAGGGACAATGGTCCACTAATCCAAGAGAAAGTAACATAACATGGGATTTGTCTTCATCATGTAATAGGCTAGAATTTAAGAATTGTCAATTTTAAAGTTAAACAATGATTACAATCAAATTAAGAAATCTGGCACGCTGTGTGTTTACTTGATTGCACCGAAAGAAGTAAAGTCTCAAGTCTATATATTTTTAATTTCTAACTCCAGCGAGTCAAAATTGAGTTTAAATATAAAAGTTGGATTTAAATTTCATTAAAATAAAAGAATTTACCTCTTAGGATATCGAATTTCATATTCTAGAAGATAATAAAAAGAGAAATTATTTTTGATACACCATGTATCCACACGCATACGTGGTAGCGGCAACGAGCTGGCTCGCTCCAACTAGTCTTTTTTTGACTGTTGAACCATCCAAGTGGTCACATGAAGTGGCTCACGAGTGGGGTCATGGGCCAGGCTGGTGGACCTATTCCATGAGATTAAGACGAGCTGAGCTCGCCCAGGCCCTTGAAAAAAAAAAAATAATAATAATAACAAGTTTCACTTGGCTATTGACTCATCTTAAAACCTGAATCTACACTATTTCCTATCCATACTAGATAGAAAAGCTACACTCTTAGTCAAGCTTTGGCCCTTTTGGAGGTAGTTTATGTCATTAATTGTTGGCTACATATTTAATTTTTAGAAAAACTTTGGTAAATGAACTATTTTAATAATTAAGATATGTTTGAACAGATTTGGTTACGATATCGACATATATCTTTACCGGCTAGGAGATCTCAAAAATTTATCTGTCTTTTTATTGTATTTTTTCAATAATTTATTAAATGCTGACAGCTTATTTGTAGTATTTATCAATTATTCTTGGCATACGGGGACTCAAAAAGGTTAAAACCAACTTCAATAAAAAAGTAAATATCTTAATTGGTTATTAAAGAAGACTCAAAAGTTGATAATGAAAGTTGAGTAATTTATTCTGTCAGACTCTTCAAAGATGAAAAAAAAAATTATTAAATTAATTAGGAAATTGATGTCACAACTTGTTTAAATACTAATATTCCAATGGCATCTAGAATAAAATTATTAAAAGTTGTGTGGAATATGAACAAATAAATAGGTTAATTTTGTATCCTTGTTACTGTCATTTACAGAAAAGTGGGATAAAAAGTACAGCCATTGATTCTATTTTGTTAATTTAATAGATAAAAAAAAAAAAAAAAAAAACATCTTCTGAATCAGGTCAATGGGTAAATACCAAGTCAGATTGGAGCTTTCGAGTCGATACTAATGCAGTTAATTTACAAAATTCGACTGTTTACTTGTACAACCGATTCATATACGTAAAATGCTATCTTAGAGGCACAATGAGCAAGTTTAATATGGAAATCTGATCGTAATTGTACTAATATTTTTTGTCACGTAAATTTATTTTAGACGAAATTAGTTGTTGAGACCCAAATGTCGTTACAAAATAAAGATTGTGAGCAAAAGTGGACTTATTACAAATATGTCAATTTCCCTTCATCTTGATACAAATTTATTTGGTTTGAAGTTATTCGAATTGAATAAATTATAAGAAGAATTTAAATTTGACCCCGTATAAAAATTGGTAGGGTATAATTGAGTATATATCATTATTCACAACAAAAAACATGATAAGAAATTAAATTTGTTAATCAAAATGGTCAATGTAAACTTTAAATTGCAAGCGAGTCTCGATTACATTGGGAAAAAAATATTAAAATTACTTAGGGCCCGTTTGGTACCGATTAAAATTCAATTAAAATTGAAAATATAGCCGTTATTGGACCTCACTCGTCTAATAAAAGTCAACAATAACGGCTAGTTTTTCAATTTTAATCCGATTTTAATCTCTACCAAACAGGCTCTAAGTGATTTGACGATTTTGTTATTCATATTCACGTGAACGGCCACATTAATTACTTCAGTCATGAGTGTGCCCTACATCAATAGATTTAAATTGGTTGAGAACCTATAATCTCACTTTTGAAAATTAAAAACTTATAACCACACTATGTGAAAGGGTTGAAGATCCTAAACCCTAATTTTTCCTAATTTAAATTAAGCTCCTGTTTGATGGCCATTATTTGACAAAAACAAAGTTTTGAAATTTTTGAAGACTGCGTGGTTAAAAAGTATGGAAAAATTTTGAGTTTAAATGCTGAATAATTTATTATATGAATGTGTGATTAAAAATGAACATGTAGAATAAAAAATTTTGAAATAATAATTGTCGAACAGAGGCTAAATGAGTTAACCACTCCAATATACTAGTTAATTAGAAATGATCCACTAAGGATCGATTTTTAACTTATGTTAAGTACTTCACCAATTAATTGATGTATCATGTCATTATATTTAGATTATAAGCTAAGTATCATTACTTAGATCATTTCTTCTGGTTAATGGATATGTTCAATTTTGATTAGTCATTAATTTTATTTTATTTTATTTTTTAAAAATTCCTAAAGTCTAACCCCATCCTCGAGAAAACCCCTCTCCCTTTCTTCCGCGAAATCTTAACAATTATAAAGGGCAATACCGTCACAAAAATAACATTATCAATCTCACTATACACGTAGCACATAAATAATTAGAGTTAAATGATGATTAATAATAAATTAATTAGATGGCGCGAATACAACTGCCGCCTCTTTTGTCCTCTCCTCTTCAACGACTCTTTAACTGAAACATCAATTATTTTTCTTCTTTTGAATGAGTTCATCTTCAGCGCTGTGGAAATTTGTGGAGAATCTAGAGGGATTACAGTTACTCTTAACTACGGGAAAATACAGGTACGTAGAATTATATTTTATGTGTGAAATAACGTATTTTTGTGATTAAAGTATTTGCATTTCAATGTGAATTTCGTGCTTTTTAAAACTTTTAATGCCTTTTTACAAATTTTCGCTGTTTTAATCAATTCTTTATTATATGCGTTTGGATCGTTTTTCTCATTCCATCTTTTTGAGTAAATTGATGAATTTTTCGGTAAGTTTTCTGTTTAAAGATTTTTGAGGTTTGTGGAAAATTTATTGTTTATGCGTTTCAAAGTTTTTGATTTTCGAATTACATTTTTTGAACAAAAGTAGAAATTCTTATATTATTATTTATTGCTCTATTTTTCTGGTGGAATTTTTTTCGCTGAATTTATTTTAAAAATATGACAAAATATTTTTCTACTGGTTTTTGAAGCTTCTGTGTGGAGATTATACATGAATCTATAGATGTTATCAGAATTGTGAACAAAATCTTACAAAACACACAACGTGATTTCCTGCATTTATTCATGTAAAATTCCTCTACACTTTCAATATCTGGTTTTCTATAGAAAAAGGTTCGCATCGATTTATGTTCCTGAATACGAAAAATAAAAAAGAAATACAAAAGATCAAAACTCTCTTATTTTTTGCTTCACTTCACGTAACGATGCTTCATTACTTTGGGTTTTGGTGTTTAGTGAATTTATGGTACAGTGAGTTTATTGAGATGGAAAGTGATCTCTACTTGCACATGGCCTGGCCTCCATGTCCCTGTTCCCATATCATGATAATTATTGTTCATTGTTTTCCCTATTTTTTAATTATGTTGCAAGTACAAACAAACCCTTAATCATTGTTTTGGAATAATTTTTGCCAATTAATTAACAACTAGCAAAGCGCATGAGGAGAATAACTACCATTTGAGTGGCTTTTAAGAAATGCATATCTGTATCAAGACATGTAATTTGACTTTCTTGACTTTATTTTTTAATTTTGCCTCAGTGAGATGGGGGATGCTCGTTGTGTGTGACTGTATGTTTGTCTGTGAGCATTCATACATTAATCTCTCTGTGTGCGCGCGCGCGTGTGTGTGTGTGTGAGAGAGAGAGAGAGAGAGAGTTGAAGGTACCATTTTCAAGGAATTCCCTTTCATGAATAGGAGTTGGGTGGGGGAAAGAAGGAACAGGCTAGAAGAGCTTTGAATGCGAGTGTTACTTGCTGAAAATGTGCTTGTGTCTGAGTAACATGCTGAGAGCTCCAAGAATGGCACTCCCGTGAGATGGACAATAGGCTGGGAACCAAAAATATAAGGGGAAAGAAGGAAAGAAACTAAAATACAAATAGGAAATGAAAAGGCAAGAGGGGCACTCTTATCCCACACAACTCCTATTAGTTATTCTACTCTCCCACACCCATTGCATTCCTTTTACTCTCAATTGTGAGAGAGGAACTAGCTTCCACCGTCTTTTTCTTTTTGTTACAGTAGACAGTAATTTTCAATATGCTTTTCACCACTATACTGGCTGTTAAATTATGTATATCCATCATTAGATTTTTATTCATTTAATAACTTCTTTTTGCTGTTGCCTAATTGTGCGATTTGCCTTAATCTGGGCCAAGTTGTATTTGTAGGATACTGATTACTGGGGATCTGTGTGTCTGCAAAGATGTATTCCTTCGTTCGTCTTTTTCTTTTTCATCACGCCTTATTCTTTTCTTTTCTTTATTTTCCTATCTCTAGTATCTTTCATTCTCAGTGTGTGAACTTATCTGGCAGATTTTCAGTAGCAGAAAGTAACTAGTTGGAGCAATCAGTGTTAATGATCAACAGATTATGTGATTTGTGAAAGCCTGTCTAAGTGTGATGCATAGTTATTATTAATATATAAGGGTCATCAATGTGGTATGTGCACAGTCTGGATGGATGCATGTGAATCAGAGCAAACATTACAGAAACGATCAACAGAAAAGACTACAAGACCACCATTGGTTTCTGCTGACAACAAAAATGAAACCACTCATCGGTCCCGAACCAGAGAAGTTAGTTCTAGGTATAGGTCACCAACTCCATCGGCAGATGCCAATCCAAAATGCTGTCATTCGCCAACTGTTAAGGTATCATCAGCCTTAACTTTACGAGCACCAAAGAGGGCTATATCAGCCGGAAGGAAGCGCCCCTCGAGACCATCATCCCCACCTAGCCCGTCTCCGTCAACACCAGTCCAGGAGACAACTGCAGAAATGCTATTGGCATCCAGGAAAATAGTAGGCAATAGATTACCCGAGTCTTTATGGCCATCTACAATGCTCAATCACGGTGTTTCTTTTCAGTCTGTTACCTTTACTCTTCCTGATAATAAGATGGAAAAACCAGTGTCTCGTGCAATTTCGGATTGCAATTCGTTATCAAATGTGGCCCATAGACAGGGTGAAACTCCTCCTGCTTCTAGGAAGCCCACATCAGAAAGGAAGAGTCCACATAAAGGAAAGAACTCTGCTAACCAGTCCGAGAATTCTAGACTGGTTGATAGTTTCCATACTCGATTATTAGAGCAACATCGGTGGCCAAGCAGGACCGGAGGAAAAGTATCCTCCAACATTTTGAACAGAAGTGTCGATATTACTGATAAAAATAGCAAAATGTCATCTTTATCCCATTCAGGAATAACCACACATCCCCTAAGGAGATTATCTTTTGATGGGGCAACTAGACCTTTGCAAAAATGGTCCAGTGACTTCTTAACCTTAGTATCTAGTGATGAATGTGAAAGCTCGAGTTCTAATTGTAGTTCAACTGATGAAAGTTCAATGCTGATTCAAAAGCCTAGCTTTTCAAGTTCATTCGATAGAACGCCTTTTGTGAATCCTGCTGTTAGATCTCAGTCCTTGCCTCGTGGCTCACGTCCTGCTTCACCTTCTGCAACTAAAGGGATCAATCCATCTCGAGCAAAGACTGTAGGTTCCTCTTCATCTAGAGGTCCAAGTCCTGCTCGGGTAAGAACATCGAGCCCATCCAGACAACCTCAGAGTTCAACTTCTGTTCTCAGTTTTCTCGCGGATATTAAGAAAGGAAAGAAGGCTGCAAATCACATAGAAGATGTTCATAAATTGAGGCTGTTATATAATCGACAGCTTCAATGGCAGTATTTAAATGCCTGTGCGGATGCTACATTGCATATTCAGAAAGTAAAAACAGAGGTTTGAGTTGTTATCTTTGTGGTACTTCGGCATGCCTTTTTTGTGTTCCATATATATCCTATCATCTCTTTTTCCCTTTTAATTTCCTATTTTATGATTTTTCTTGAGCTGTTGTGTAAAGTAAGTTTCTTTATTGCGAATAAGCCTTAACTTGTTATTTGTAATGTAAGTTCTGTAACTGTGATGGCTTCTCCTTGGATGCACAAATTGCTGCAGATCAGGGGTGGACGCAGAAGTTTAAAGTTAGGAGAAATTTTACAATCGAAAATTTACGTCCAAAAAAATCATACCACATGTAATTTTGCATCCGAAAATTTACATAAGATATGACTTTTTCAGATGTAAAATTTCAAAATTTTTTGATGCCATATTCCATATAAAATTTTCTAATAAAATTATGAAAATTATATTGAGAAATTTGTATCACAAAAATAATAAATAATGAAATAATTGAATTTTTTTTTAAAAAATGCAAGTTAGATGTCTTTCTTTAAGACTCACGTTTAACTATTTTTGATATTTATTTGAACTTTCGATATGCCCATAATGTAGTTTTCGAAATAAACTTTAAAATGATATAAGCAATTTATATATTCGATTAGCGTACGATTATTGGAAATTTTTTAAAATTAGCTTGTTATTGAAATTCAAATTTATTGTGATTTTGCCCCTATTTGGTGGAGATTAAAATCAAATTTTTAATAAATTTTGATAAAAGTTAAATAGTTATGGATTTCATGAAATATGTTATTAGAATTAATTGTTAACTTTGATTTAGATTAAAATTTAGATTTCAATCGATACCAAACGTAACTTTACAAAAAAAAAAAATCAAAAGTTGGGGGGGTGCACGTGCCCCCCCAGGACCCCCCTTGGGTCCGCCCCTGCTGCAGATGTTGCAGTTATTTTGCTTTCTCTTGGGACTGTGTTTTTTTTTGTGATGTATGTGGTGAATGCTAGGTATTAGCTAGTTGTTGAAGAATAGATTGTGATACTGGTAAGATAATGATGGCTATTGATGACAACTGGAGAACAAAATACGGAATGAGTTCCTAAGAAGTAAATTATGCTTCAACCTTTGCACTATCCCATCCTCAATCATGGAACGAAGTTATATATAACCTGGATTAAGTCTCATTAGTTGTTGTACTCGTCTTCTCCTTCTTTATTTTTGCAGTGCATGTGTGCTTTATTATTATTATTATTATGGAATTCATTAAAAGTCCCTAATATGAATTTGGTGCAGAAAACATTGCTCAGGGTGTGGAGAACAATTGTAGATCTCCGGGATTTGGTGATCAGGCAAAGGATTGACATCCAGCAGCTGAGACTCAAGTTGAGGCTCTGCACTGTTTTAAACAATCAGGTATTACCTCTTTTACTACAATTTCCCATTTCAATTGTTACTATGTGGTGTGGTATTTGTGATTGTTTATTCAATGTATTAAATTGATTGAATAGAATCCTGTTTAGAAGCAGTGGCCATGAAAAAGAAGTTCCTAATTATCATAAGCAATGGAGATTTGTGATGATTATCTTCTCATTTGTGTTAAAGGTAGTGGCTGCTGGTCACATAGATATTGGAAGCCTTACTTTACTTTAAGCAGCTATCCTGATTTTACATAAGAAGAAGATAAAAATTTCCTTTAGAAAATTTTCTTCGTGAGTGTGTTTTCTATGTTTAAAAAAAAAAAAATGTGTTTTCTGTGTTTCTGACTAATAGTTGATTGCTATTGTGAATTGTTGTGACCATTGCCTGCAAACCTAAGTGCTTATGTGAGAGATATGCTATTGAAAAAAAAGGTAATTAGTGTCTGGGAGAGCCTGGTTTCTTGATTACAAATAGATAAAATAGTTTTTTTAGTGATTGGCAGCAAAACCAGGTTCTTTTGGGCTGAATTCAGGTCTATAATTTATATTTTAAAAGATCAATGAGTGACTGCTAGTGCTAGAAGGGAGAGTTGGTTAAATTTTTAAATTGTCACAAAAAACATCATTGCTAAGCTAATATCATTAGAGAAAATGAAAAAAAAAAAAAAGAAACATGAAAAGAAAAGAAAATGGATTCTCAAACTTATGCAAATTTGGAATGTAAAACTCTCAAATTACGCATATTTACAACTCTCTTGAACATTGCTCAAGAAACTGTCAAATATGTCAGAATCCTTCCTCACCATCTCTTTTTGTTATTTCATGGATATTTCTGATGTTCTCACCTTAAATAAGTTCAAGGGTGCTCATATGACATATCTTTAGGCATGCCACTTTGGAAAGCATAAAACCTATGAATAGGAATTAGTAAATTATCTCTTTTTGTTATTTCAAATCAAAGTTGAAACACAAAGTTATTACGCTGAAGTCTTTTTTTGTAGTTTGAAAGTAGGGCATCTTATTTTCTTCTTGAATGACAGAAAAGTCTAAACATAAATAATTATTAAAGGAAGCGAAGCCTGTACTTAGTTGAATCTTTCCATAGACCATCTCAGTTAATTCTGTTCCAAAGACATACTTGTGAGCAGCATTACCCTTAGTCCTGAATAGTATTTAGTTCCAATAGTTCCAACCGACATCCTCTTTGGTACCATTTGTCACGCACTGTCATGTAGGCCAGTTGGATGTGATAGTAACTTTCAATCCCACCAAGCGCAACCTGCAATAGGGCCTTATGAACTGCTCAAAAATGTGTGTGCATGGGCTCTGAGGAAACTCATAAATTGCCAATATTGCCCTATTCAGATTGGGATTTCGCTCTTTAAACTGTATGCTATATTTTTTCTTCGCTGATTTCTTCCAAATTTTAATGCAACCTGTTCAGGTGGCTTGCCTTGATGAGTGGGCTTCAATTGAAACGCAACATTCCAACTCGGTATCATTCGCCATCCAAGATCTGCAGGCTAGCACTCTCCGTGTTCCCATTACTGGAGGAGCAAGGGTAAGTCGGTGGAAAAGTTCGTAATATTCAATTGTGAAAAAGAAATTATTGATTCAATTAAAATTTTCCAGGGAGACATTGAAGTTGTTAAGGCAGCTGTATGCTCGGCCCTTGATGTGATGCAGGCAATGGGATCATCCTTATGCTCCGTACTTTCACAGGTTAAATACTCCTGCTTTTATAATTATCATAGTCTAGCCTTGGTCAATAGGAGGGGGAGTGTTGTTTCATTGTTTAATAAATTAATCGTTGTAGTGTTTCACTTACTGCACACTTCAGCAGGCTATGCTTACTGATGCAGCGTAAATGTTCATTCCGGACGTAGAAGAAATTAAAATAATTAGGGTTTACTTTATTTTCATTAATTGCAGTTATTGTTATTTTAAAATAATTTAGTTTGTTTCCTTATGTGAGAAACTAGTTTTCCTTATTTATTCTAGTTTAGACTCTATAGAGGAGCTTGCTTTGTAACAAACTACCTTTTGATCATTGGATAAAATTACAAAGTCTTCCTCCAATTCTCTCTCCTGTCTCTCTCTCATCTCATTCTTCTCCTCTTTCTCTCCCTTTTCTCTTCTTCTTTAACTGCTCATTGTTAAGTTGTTTGTGTTCTTCGTCACTTGTATTCTGCTTGTCAATTGAGGACAAGGAGTAAATTTTGTTTCCCTGTCTCCTGTCTTGTACTTGGATCAGGACTTCAGTGCACAAAACTGGATTGACAGGAATACTGCTTATCAGTAGTTCATCTCGACTTACAATTAAAGAATGGTGGTAGTTACACACCAAATAGATCGAATTAATTGGTTAATAATTAGTCATCCTTGGCAGACAGTCAAATGCACAGAGAAGACATCAGAGATGCAAAACCAAATTGTACCCCTCTAATCTAAAAATAATACTTTCTGTTATTAGTGATTGCAGTCTCTGCATTATTTCTTTTCTCTCTTCCGTGTACAGGAGAAACTACTGATCTTGTTAGGGTATTAGGTTCACACTCTTCCAATCTTACATGCATTTCTAATTGAATATTGAATATTGAATGTGATCATAAGATGCGCAGGCATGTTTATTGTTTCCTTCCCATAGTTAATCTCTTTAGATCTTCTCTTTTAGTTCCATCTGATTTGATCTTGTATATCATACAGGTGGAGGGGATGAACTGCCTGGTCTCTCAAATTGCTGATGTTACAACAAAACAAAGAGCCATGCTTGATGAATATGAAACACTTATGGCTTCTACAGTTGCAATGCAGGTGAGATTATAGCTACGTTATTGCAATTTTGTAGTTGGAGGAAATGGTTATCATTATGTTTTCTGGTTCGGTTTGAGAATTTCTTGTTGCTGGAGATATCAAATCTTCTTTGAGGTCAAGAGTTGATTCTGGCATTTACAAGTAGAATTCCAATACTCTGAGCTCTTTTAAGCTAGCAGTCCTACTTCATCATTTTACTTAAATCTTGAAGTGAGCATTTGAAATGATAATACAATAGACAAGATTTGAACTTTTTTCTTCTTTTAACACTCCAGAATTTTCCAGTACTCTATGGAACAAGCCTGTAGTTGATGTGTAAATAAATAAGAAGAGTTTATCAGATTACACGTGCAGTATGTGAATCTCGAGATTGATATCCCAAACAAGAATATTAAACCTGTGGAAGGATTAGTTACTGAGATATTTCTTCTTGGCTTTGATAAGGAATTTTGCTTCATAAAGTAGCTTATTTTTGTTCAAAACTTCAACACCACTTGTGGTTTATTATTTGGCTCGTTTTTTATGCTACATTTACATTTTATGGCATGTGTAATACCTGCTTAACTCGACTCCATTGTCCTGAGCAGGAAGAAGAATGCAGCCTTCGGACACATCTGTTACAGTTGAAACAAGCTTGAGAAGACGGTGAACTGCTGACATTTGGGAATTAAACAACACTGCCTTGGGGATTTAGTGAGTGCATATTGATGTTTCTTCTGGTCACTTTTTAATATAGTATAAGCCATAGTTAGAATTTGTTAGGATACTCATTTCTTTACTCACCGGCCTGGGCTGTTACTCCTTGCTTTATAAACATTGTATGATTGTATCGTCAATTACAAGAATTTGTAAAGGAATATCATCCTTTTAAGTTAGTAATTTTAGGGTTCGACAATCATTGTTCAGTACTATATACGAGGCAAGTTTATCCTGTTTTTTCTATTGTTTACAACGCTCAAATAGTATAGTCATAACATGCTCGCAATGTATAGATTCAGGGGAGGACTCTAGTCCCCACCTGCCTTCTCCACTGCTCAAATGTGTTGGTATTTCTTTCATCTCATTGAAATTAACATTAAAGAACCTCGTAAGTGAATATCAATTGTACTACATATATATAATGATTTACCTAATGGTTTATATACACATGATGTGGTGAAATATGATTGAGCAGAATTTCTTCAACCAAATAATAATAAAAAAAACTTCACCACTCTCTTCTTGACACCTTATCTGTATATAAGTCATTATGTAATTTTATTAAATACAAGTAGCATTATCCAATTTTAAAGGATGAGCCGCATTCTTGACTGCTCCCACCTGCCCTGCTCTGGGCCTTGGTGAAGGAGGTAAATCGCAGGTTATGCCTCTAAGGATACAGGATAGAAGACTGCTTGTACACTTGCACTTACCCAATGGCCAAATCCATATTTATGCTGGTTGTTATTATTATACAAGACTCGTAGTACTATAAATAGATTTTAATTTACAAAAAAATGATATTAAATCCATGTTTGGTTCAACTAAGAACATTAATTTTAAGTTAAAATTAATAATTAATTTTAATAATACTCATTTCTTTACTCACCGGCCTGGGCTGTTACTCCTTGCTTTATAAACATTGTATGATTGTATCGTCAATTACAAGAATTTGTAAAGGAATATCATCCTTTTAAGTTAGTAATTTTAGGGTTCGACAATCATTGTTCAGTACTATATACGAGGCAAGTTTATCCTGTTTTTTCTATTGTTTACGACGCTCAAATAGTATAGTCATAACATGCTCCCAATGTATAGATTCAGGGGAGGACTCTAGTCCCCACCTGCCTTCTCCACTGCTCAAATGTGTTGGTATTTCTTTCATCTCATTGAAATTAACATTAAAGAACATCGTAAGTGTATATCAATTGTACTACATGTATATACTGATTTACCTAATGGTTTATATATACATGATGTGATAAAATATGATTGAGCAGAATTTCTACAACCAAATAACAAAAAAAAAAATTTCACCACTCTCTTCTTGACACCTTATCTGTATATAAATCATTATGTAATTTCATTAAATACAAGTAGCATTATCCAATTTTAAAGGATGAGTCGCATCCTTGACGGTCTCCACCTGCCATGCTCTGAGCCTTGGTGAAGGAGGTAAATCGAAGGTTATGCCTCCAAGGGTACAAGGTGGAAGACTGCTTGTACATTTACACTTACCCAATGGCCAAATCCATATTTATGCTGGTTGTTATTATTATACAAGACTCGTAGTACTATAAATAGATTTTAATTTACAAAAAAATGATATTAAATCCATGTTTGGTTCAACTAAGAACATTAGTTTTAAGTTAAAATTAATAATTAATTTTAATAATACACATTTTGCCGCCCCCCCCCCCCCCCCAGCACGGTTTGAGCCCCCTTTTTTGGGATACATAGATTTTGTGATAATGATTTTTGAGAAATATGTAGTTAAAAAGTAAAAAAAAATAAAAATTGGTTAACGTGTAAAATTAGTTTATTTCGTGTTTGAAATTAAATTTGAAAAAATAAAGGAGTTTTTGAAAAATGGTGCTCAAACAGGGGCTTTATGGGATCTACAATTTTTACCCACAAGTTCCATCAACTTTTATTACAAACTATTAAAAATTTGATTTTTATCTAAACTAAAAAGATCATAGATTTTGATTAAAAAAAAAAAGAAATATGTGATTAAAAAATTGATAAAAACGGTGAATCATATGAAATGTATAATTTAAAATAAATTTAAAAAATGGGATCAAACATCGATTTACTATAAAAAAAAAAAAAAAAAAACGATAAAGATACACTTGCTTTTAATATATATCAATCGCATAGAGAAGAAAGGAAAGCCGCTATTTCCATTCACAATTTATATATATATATATATATATCCACATTTCATCAATTATTATACTCATTAAATACTTGTGGACCTTTTATATTTTTCATTTAACTAAAATCCTAATATTCATCAAACATCTCTCTCAATTGGTGTATTGGAATCGAATCTCGAATGATATTTGACATTATTTTATTAAAAATGCTGGTTTGTTTATTGAATTGTTCTTAATTGTTATTTCATTTCTGGATTTAGATAATATAAATTGTACATCATGTATGCTTCAAGAAAAAAGATAGGGATGGCAACGGGGCGGGGCGGGGCGGGGCGGGGCGGGGCGGGGCGGGTATGCCATCCCCGTCTCCCGCCCCGTTAAGAAATTCATTCCCCGTCCCCGTCCCATTCCCCGTTTAAGGCGGGGCGGGGCGGGGGTAGGTTTATTCCCCGTTTAAATTTTTTTTTTTTTTTTTTTTTTAGTTTTTGATAATTTATTTTTATTATCCATATTCATTATATTTAAACAAATAATTTTAGTTGCTATTTTCTATTAGAACTAACAAAAATGTTCATTTAAAGTATTGAATTCTTAAAAAAAAAAAAAAAAATTTTTTTTTTTTTTTAACGAGGCGGGGCGGGGCAGGGACCCCGTTACCCGTCCCCGCCTCGAGGAATAATTCCCCGCCCCATCCCCGCCCCGTTACCCGTTTAAGCGGGTTTTCCTCTCCCCGTTCGGGGCGGGTCCCCGCGGGTATCGAGTTTGTCGGATTTTTTTGCCATCCCTAAAAAAAGAATATTTACTTTTTCTATTGCTCACGCCATGAGCTAACTGCTCATGGCTTGGTGGAGGGGGATGCTTTGAATCCGTGGCGATTGTACGCGGCTGTATTCCCAATCAACAATCACTTGCGTTGTATGAGCCTTGTTTGAGCCTCTATTTTCTAAATTCATTTTCAACCACATATTTTTTTAATAAAATAATGTTACAAATAAATCCATATTTTTTTCTTAATTTTTAATAACTTAATCTAAATCAAGCCACTATTCCAAAATGTATTCTTTCTCCCAAAATGGAGATCAAACAAGCTATAGAGAAAATGTGAGCCACTTATGAGAAAGTGATGAATTTGAGAGGTGAATTATAGTTTGTTGGTGGCTCAGGGGAGGGGAATGCCCTTAAATATTTACTTGTATATCGTGTTTATACATTTTAGAAATCACAACTAAAATGATTGACGGCTTAGTCATTGCAGCAGTAGTAGTGATGTCAAAAATGCTCGGCTGCTCGGGCGGCCCGGATTGGGCTCGAAAGAAGCTTGAACCAAGTCGGCTCGTAGCTCGATGGCATCAAGCTGAGGCTCGGGTCAAGCCCCATTTTAGGGCATCGGCTCAAGCTCGTGGCTAGTCACCAGCCCGTGAGCCGAGTCTTAAAAAAAAAATTAAAAAAAACGCAGGCAGCTAAAATTACACGCAGGCAATTTTTTTTTTTTTTAAAGTTTAGATGTATGTTTTTATATATTAGTATTTAATTATTATTTATAATACGTATAAAATTGCACAAATTTTAAATACATTATAAAAATGTATAGATTTATAACGAATTTAAAAAAAAAAACACGAGCCGGCTCGGCTCGTCCCGCTAAGACTCGAGCCAAAAGCTCGGACCTGTTTTGCTCAAGCTCTTTGAGTTTCGGCTCTGTTCGTTGACATGGTTAACCAGCAGTTAGTTTTATAACTTGGGATCTTCAAATTTTAATATTTTGATACTTTTTAAAATTTTAAAATTGGAATAGGGATACGTTTAAAGAACGAATTTGATCTCTTAAGCACGGTGTAGTGAAAATATAATGCTTAAATGAATGAAAAGAACAATATTGGAATAAAACGTGGATGAATATAATATTTTTTAAAAATTTTAATAGTATATCTAAATTTTTAGAAAGTCTTTAAAAATCACAATTGAATACATATAAACTTTTTAGATTTTCAAAAGTTTTTAAAAGTTCCAAATAAATACACCGTTACAAGTTAGATAAATATGAGGGAAATAGTGCCTCTCAAAGAAAAAATAAAATAAAAGAAAAAGCAAGGGAAACTCCCGCCGATTTTTTGTCATTTGCTGCCCCTGCAAAAGTTCACGTAAACGGGTTTAGGTTTTCAGTTTTACGCTTTGAGCACCAAATGATTAGCAGAGCCACTGCATCAAGGGACAGGAACTTCTTCCTCAGCCTAATAAACAAGGCCAAAACGCTCTCGCACCTCAACCAAACCCACGCCCAAATAATCCACAGCAATCTTTTCGATGACAACATTACAATAACAAAACTCGTACAGAAGCTCCTTGACCTCAAAGCCACGGCCCAAGCTAAGCTCCTATTTACGCACACCAAATCACCTGATCTCTTCCTCTACAATGTGCTTATTAAGGGCCTTAAAGCCTATCCCTTTGATTCTCTCGCTGTGTACAAAAACCTACGCAAAGAAACCACCTTCATTCCTGATAATTTTACGTTCTCTTTTATTATTTTGGCTTTTTCGGGGGTTTCGTTATCTAAATCTGAAAATTTTGGTACTTTGCTTCATGGACAGGCGATAATTTCTGGGTTTGGCTCGGAATTGTTTGTGGGATCGGCTTTGGTGGACATGTATATGAATTCTTCGCGGATTGTAAATGCATATAAGGTGTTTGGTGGAATATCTGAGCCAGATACGGTTCTTTGGAACACGGTGATATCTGGGTTGGTGAAAAATTGTTGCTATGATGAGGCCATTCGGGTTTTCCTTAACATGGTTAAGAGGACAATGCGGTTTGATTCTACTACATTAGCTGTGGTTCTTTCAGCTATAGCTGAGTTGCAGGGGATGAGTTTTGGATTGATGGTTCAGTCTTTGGCTATAAAGGTTGGCTGCCATTTTCACGAGCATGTGCTTACATGTTTGATTTCTTTGTATTCAAAATGTGGGGACACTTCGACTGCTCGGGTTTTCTTTGTGTTAATTGGGAAGCCAGATTTGATTGCCTACAATGCAATGATTTCTGGTTATTCTTGTAATAATAAAACTGAGTTATCAGTCCAGCTATTCAAAGAATTGCTTTTTTCAGGGGAGAGAGTTAACTCAAGTACTATGGTTGCTTTAATCCCAGTGTTCCATCCTTTTGGTCACTTGGATCTTACGAGTTTAATTCATGGTTTTTGTGTAAAGTACGGTGTCATTTTTATTTCTTCTGTTTCTACTGCATTGACTACAGTGTATTGTCGGTTGAATGAGATAGAATCTGCGAGGAAGCTTTTTGATGAATCGACAGAAAAAAGTTTGGCATTATGGAACTCCATGATATCAGGATATGCCCAAAATGGCCAGACAGAAATGGCAATATCACTCTTTCGTGAAATGCAGAATCTTGATATTCATCCAAATCCTGTCACAATTACCAGTATTCTATCTGCATGTTCTCAACTTGGTGCTTTAAGTTTGGGGAAATGGGTCCATGACATGATTAAGAGGGAGAGTTTTGAGTCCAACATCTTTGTGGCCACTGCTCTGGTTGACATGTACGCAAAGTGTGGGAGCATTAAGGAGGCTAGGAGATTATTCGACATGATGACAGAGAAAAATGTGGTGACTTGGAATGCTATGATTTCTGGGTATGGCCTTCATGGACATGGACACGAAGCATTACTTCTGTTTGATGAGATGTTATGTTATGGGGTTCCCCCAACAGGGGTTACTTTCCTTTCCATTTTGTATGCTTGCAGTCATGCTGGCTTGGTGGCAGAAGGTGAGAAAATTTTCCATTCAATGGTCCATGATCACTGCTTCAAGCCCAGTCCCGAGCACTATGCCTGCATGGTGGACATACTTGGCCGAGCTGGAAAATTGCAAGATGCCCTGGAATTTATAAACGGGATGCCTATTAAGCCAGGTCCTGCGGAATGGGGTGCACTGCTGGGCGCTTGCATGATTCACAAGAATTCTAACTTAGCTCATTTGGCATCTGATAAGTTGTTTCAACTGGACCCAGAAAATGTAGGATACTATGTTCTACTGTCAAACATATACTCTACTGATCGTAATTACTCTCGGGCTGCTTTAGTGCGTCAAGTTGTTAAAAAGAGAAATCTGGCAAAGACCCCTGGTTGCACTTTGATTGAGGTCAAGGGACACCCTCATGTCTTTATGTCCAGTGACTGGTCCCACCCAGAATCAAAATCAATTTATGCAATGCTTGAAAAGTTAATGGAGAAAATGAGGGATGCTGGATACCAGATGGAGACCACCACAGCATTGCATGATGTAGAGGAAGAAGAGAAGGAGCTAATGGTGAAAGTTCATAGCGAGAAGCTGGCCATTGTTTTTGGTCTTATAACGTCTGAACCAGGAGCCGAGATTAGAATTATCAAGAACCTTAGGGTTTGTCTTGACTGCCATAATTTTACCAAATTTGTATCTAAAATCACTGAGAGAATAATCATTGTGAGGGATGCTAATAGGTTTCATCATTTTAAAGATGGAGCATGTTCTTGTGGAGACTACTGGTAGATACTTGCGTATTGGTGAAGAATATCACACTGGGGAAGAGAGATTCTCCTTCATGCCTTGTTTTCCTGGTGTAACAAGCTATCAACAATCAAGAAACTCCATTCTAAATTCTTTTTATCTAGACATCATTCATAAGGGATTTGGCATTTCCATTGATTCCTATGGATTGGATCAAAAATAATTCTTGAATGAGGCCAGCGAGAATCAAAGAAGATATCTGTATTGGTTCTACCTCCTTTCTTTATGAAAAGAATGCATCTTTTTGCCTACCCGGGATGTTAGAATGACTGCTAACCAACCACTACCAGCTATTTTCCATAACACATTTGTTCTGCACTCAGATGTATTGTCTCATTGAAGATGGAGATTGCTTGAGCAGCAGCTTAGGGAGAGAGATGGTATCTGTTGATAACTTTAACGTTTTCTTTTGCTAAGGTTTGATCAGCTTTGTCTAAGAATTAATACATTTGTTTTCATTATAAATTTCATAATGGAAGAAAAGAAATAGATTCAGACCATGATATAAGAAAACCTCTGTCAGAGTTACATTATTTGATCACTCTCAGAACAGCCTAATAATTTCTCTTATTGCAGCTGTTTCATCATGTACAGCTTTTCTTCTTTTCTCTTCGGTAATGCTGAATAATTCCCATGATGCCGAACAATTTTGTTCTCATTTTAGACTTACAAAAATAAAGTTTATTCATGCTCTATGAGCTGCACTATCAATAGTTTATTTGACAAAATATAATTATATGTTTGTTTGACTATTAGACATTGGATTGATCATCCTTGTCCAAACCAACAATTTAGCAAAAGTGTGCAGTATTTCTTTTAGTCGTGTACAAAATTGAATACAGTTCTTATGCTAAACAAAAAATTGGCTGCTTGACAAACACGAGATCCTCATAACCAAAACACGTTGTATATCTGTAGAGTGTGGCTTTCAGGAGGAAGTATGAGAAATGTATCAGCAATTGACCCCACATTGCTTGGTATCAGGCCCCTTAGTTTTTAATATGAATGGGTCAATCCGGACCCATAACAAGGAGAAGATAGAAGCCAAAAGTACTGACCATATAACAACGATAGTAGGTGTCCTATTCTGCTTACCCATGAGACCTTTTAGGAATGGATAGAGATGTACAATCACCCAAAAGGCAAAGAATAGCTTCCCAAACAGGGGACCCCATGATTGGTACCCATTGTTTATGGCATCAGAGATTCCAGCCACAACACCAACCAAGTTTATAATTAAAATAGTTGTTGGAGGGATTAGGAGGGTTGTCCACTTGAAAGCATATAGCTCTCCAAATTCCTCATCATCCGTCGCCTTCGATGTGACTGTGAAGTTTGTGTCTATACCAGCCAAAACCTTGAGAAGACCTTGAATAACGGCAAACAGGTGAGCGGACACACCACCAATCACCCAAAATTGTTCATTTCTCCACCATTCCTCAATACTAACTCCACTCCACCTTAGCTCTAGGATGCCAGTTGTAAAAATGGAGAGAAAGAGAGCAATGAAAAAGAGACTTGCAAAGGTACTTATCTGAATCAAGCAGAAATGAAGACTGAAGTTTAGAAAACTGAAGTATATAGGACTTGACAGAAATAAGGATCATTTTTTTACCTCTGGCATTATGAACTTTCCAGTGAGCAAGCAGATGGCAGGGAGGGTACAATATGCAAGAAGAGGTAGGGAGGTAAATGGATAGACAGTCGTATTAATATATGCAAATCGCTCAAGCCACTTGAGGTTTCCATCTTTGTAGCCATACCAAACGGGGCTGTGATGGCTGAAAAAGATTTCAACAGAACCAAGAGCCCAACGCAGCACCTGATTGAGACGATCTGATAGATTAATTGGAGCAGATCCCTTAAAGGCAGCCCTTTTGGGCATACAGTAAATGGACCTCCAACCACGGCAATGCATCTTGAATCCTGTTAGGATATCTTCTGTGATAGAGCCATAAATCCAACCCAACTGCATGTTTATGAGTTGTCAGAAGGAGACATGAGTAATGAAAGTAATAAATATTAAATATTATGATAGAAAATAAGATATTAAGACCTAATGCAGGTCTAACATGCCATCAATCATTCTGTAGAAAGGGTTATGTTTATATTTATGCATTGCACTTTCTCTAGTAAGCAGATATTTTTACTGTACCTCAGAACCCCACTCTGTCTTGTCTTCATACCCACAACTGATGACATGAATGGCTTCTTTGAGAAGGGCCGCTGGGCTTGAGGAAGGTGGAACTCCACCTTCAACCATTAATGTTGAAGTCACAAAAATTGGTGACTGTCCAAATTTCTTTTCAAAGTTCATCTGAGACATCAAGAGCTCTTTGTCATCATCAAATCCTGAGCCAGACAATGTGAAATATATGAATTTCAGTATACCTGGCAGAAAATCAATTGGTATTTTTATTTATTGGAAATGCAATGACTGAAAACCTATAGTGTTTGCACCGCCATTGACACCATCCTTCGAATACTTAGGAAGCTTTTTGCGACGTCCAAAGCATGGGCAGCAATCACAGCTTACCATCTTTGGGCGCTTAGGACCCTTTGGAGGTTCATAGCCATATAAAGCTTGTCTTCTAAAAACACATCCTGTGCCAACATAGACCGGACCTTGAATTCCATCTAAGCCTTTCATGTTGATCTATGCAAGGGAAGAAATAAAAGCATAGGTGAATTATGGTAAATACAATGGAAAAGATTCTGGGCTACTAAGCATTTCCTTCTGTTCATAGCCTCTCTGTTATTATGGAAATTCTATCATTTCTATGTGGCATTTTTTTGCAGGGACTTACATCAAAGAAGACTGTGTTTCTGTTGGCATATCTATCATGCCTGTCTATTCCATCAAATCTCTGAGGGAACTGAACATAGCAAACCTTCTTTCCAACTTGTGGATCCATCAAGAAACACATTGCTTCTCTCACAGCCTTGCTGTTGTTTAAGTAATGGTCACAGTCCAAGTTCAGCATGAATGGAGCATTGGTAAGAACACCAGAAACACGAACCTGCGAAATTTGGTAAAAAAAAATAATATTATTTCTCATTCAGGAGTCTGACCTCTGTTACTAATGCGTTTTAGCAAACTGATGAAAAGCCAAAAATTTGTTTGAGGTTGTTGCTAATTAACAGCCAATGGATGGAAGATATTATGATTACCAGGGCATTCATTGCACCGGCTTTTTTGTGATGCTGGAAACCAGGTCTCTTCTCACGAGAAACATAAACTAGGCGAGGAAGTTCATTTCCTTCCATGTCATGGCCTCCACTATGGCCTAGAAAGACTTGAATCATACCAGGGTGATCCTTGGTGTTGTTTCCAGGCCATGGTGTCCCATCTTGCATGATCCATCCTCCCAGTGGAACTTTTGTGGCTTTTGCAACCAGTGCATTAATTCTTACCTTGAACTCTTCATATTCTCTCTGTCAAACATTCCAATAAGCATATGTCATATCCAACTTTGTGATTATCATATTGAAATCACAAGCGTTGATATTATACCTTCATAGCTCTTCGCTCCTTTACAAATGTTGGCTGCACTTTATCCTTCAGATAATCAACCTTTTCAGAGAAGTACATCTCTGGGGCACGAGGCTCTATAGAAAATTTCTTGCAGAAAGGAACCCATTTTCGAGCAAATTCTGCTGTTTCTGATAGCGATTCAAAGGTGCACATTGAAGCGCCATCATCAGATATGTAGCATGATATTTTATCAACAGGGTAATCCATGGCCAATATTGAGAGCACAGTGTTTGCTGTAACGAGAGGTGGTTCCTTCGTGGGATCTACTGTGCTGACAAATATGTCTACTGGAGCTAGCATGTTGGGTTCACCTTCCCTCTCATACCTGCATCAGAATTTTGTTAAATTATATGTGCTCACGGAAACATTGATAAAATCTGCTGCAGTTTTCTTGTGTATTAGCTATACATTATAAATTAGTAGTAATTTTTAACTCCACAGGGATGTTGATGTAAATTTATGTTTTCTATTCTGCTCTTTTGAAACTTGGAATTACACTATTAGTTACATCTGTTGATTACTTTTGAACTTGATCTAATTACTTAATAATTCTCATAATATCATTACAAAATGCTGGTTTAATATGACGCGAGGTGAAATATTAGCTTTATTTGTATAAAATTCTTTTCACTGACAATGTATATAGGAGTATAACTCTTTGTTCCATTTATTATTTATTTCCATTTTTCTTGATAAGAAAAATAGGAGACCTTTCAAAAAAAAAAAAAAAAATAGGAGAGTTCTTACCTCAGAGAAAGACGATCAAGGTAAGTCTCACGATCAATGGGAAACCATTTAGGGAACTGATCAAGGATCCATGAGAAAGCAAACCAGATCTCACATATAACAGAAGTTAGCCAGAGCCCTAAAGCATCATGCACAGGGTTCAAAATTCTATAACGTAGGAAGAAGGCCAGAATTGCCAGCCTAGCCACAATTACCATACGGTAAGGATTGATTTTGCTAGATGCAATTGGTACTTTCCTTGAAAGTGGCTGCCTTGCTTCATCTACACTGCATTTTCACATATAACAAATGTCTACTTAGTTACGTCTAGAATTGATAGAAGCTAACTAAATTTTAAAGTGTTTTTTTTTTTTTTAAACTTATTTTGATAATCAATTCCCTTGAAATGTCTCAAAGGATTCCCTTTTAGAAGATACAGAAAATTTAAATATTTTAAATTTTAGTTATAAGCTAGTCAATATTTTGGAAAGCTTTGTATAGACACGTTCTCTATGAAAGGGGTTGGAAATTGAATCACTGTCTTGTAGACAGAAGACTATCTTAATTCAGGGATTTTATGATATTTCCATTATGGTTGCCAAAAAGCTTCTGGTTTCTTCTTCCTCTGAACTGAAGTGGAAAATCAACATATACATTCTTCTCAAACAGCCTATTTAGTTTTAGGTGAAACTTTGATTACTTACATGGCCAGGTCAACGTCAGCCGAGTCATCTGGTTCGGGCCCCAAATTTCCTTGCTGCATTTTCCAATCATCCATCCTCTCTTTCCATCCAATCTCCTTCTTATCATCCCATCTTGCACTCCCTGTTCTCAATATCATGCAATGTGTTGTAGAACATCAACAAAAATATCCATGCGCCAATACATTAACATTTTAGCACAAAAGTGCATCCAATTGAGCATATAAACTTAGTTGTTTCATGTAATTTTTTACCAGGCTCGGATGGTGGATACGGGTGTACCCGTTTATGCAGAGAGGATCCCATCATCTGCTCTCCATAAGCATGATTGGAAATCGGGATTTCACCGCTAACCTGTATCCGTGGAAGCAAAGTTCACAAGAAATGATATCCAGGTGGTCAGTAAATGCTGAATTAAAATTGAAGACAAAAAAAAAAAAAGGTGTTTTTTTAATCTTACAGGCCGAGAGCGGACCCCAGCTATAACGGGCGGGTACTGGGCAGTATCATCATCTTCAGGTCCTCTCCCATAACTCATCTTCCCATGAAGCATGGCTTCAGCAATATTTGTGTTTGTGTTTTTCTCATCAATGTTGAATTCATGTTCAATGTCATCGATATCTTCCTCATCATCGTCTCCCTCGACCCTTGGACTTCCTTAAGACACCAAAAATATAATAAGATGGTAGTAAATAACATAATTAGTGGAAATACCTAGTTGAGTATATCAAGTTGCAATAAATACCTTTAAGGCGCTTGTATCTGGTTTTGCATTGGGGGCAAAGTTGGGTTCCTTCTCTCCTCTCATACTCATAGCACGGCCGGCACACCGGAAAACCACACTCATTGCATGCCACGAACAGTTCCCCGTCGACCGTTAGGCCAACCTCATCACCACATATTTCACAAACTTGGCCACTCAGATTTTTCAAAGCCTTAGGCTGCAACAACCATCAGAATGCATTAGTAAACATACCTTTACGTGTTTCATACATTGGATTGTACATGACTCTTCTTTCTTTCTTAATCTTATTCAGTTCTTTTTCAACGTACCAAGCGTGCATGCCATTACAGTTAGATGTATAAGTGTATTGTTACCTCTTCATGGCCGTGGATGACGACGAGTTCATTCCTGTTGTGAGAACCAGCGACAAGTCCAGCGCTGGCTTCCATTGATGGAGGTGGTGTGTGTACTGTGTGAATTTTAGAATGGAGACTGATCGGGCAATGGTATGGTAAGGGCTTCTTTTTAAGGAATACTAAAAGGGTAGAATTAATATCATTTTCTTGGCCATTTTTTGCCACCTAATGTGGGCAGATATTGTTGGTTGCAGAGTCCCCATTGCCTTCAAGTTAAGCTTCTTCTGTTCCAACAACCTTAAAGCATCCTCTTCGTGGCCTTTTTTCAACGACCACCTTTGCCATTCATATTTCTATGAATTACTATTATCTTTTATTTAATATCGTTGAATTGCCTTTTTTATAATTAATTATCAATTATTATCTTAAGATTATGTCCTTTATTAGAAATGATTACTGATAGAAATACAAGTAACTTGTATTGATTTTAGGTTTGTATTCTTGACATCTACGATCCATTTTTGCTGTCTACCTAAATTGACACATCGTGGAAAATTAAAGTTATCAATTTTAGTTTTCCAATCTTAACATTAATTTTAATTTTCCATGATGTATCAATTTATAATTTGGTGGACAGTAAATTGAACGGCATAAATGGACAGCGGATCTCAACTCGCATAGTGCAGCTTGTCTGGTACCAAGTCTCATTGTTTCACCTATTAAACATTCTTGATCTTTTAATTATAAATTGTGGAAGAATAATGCTAGTTATTTGTCACGGATAATTTTCTATTATTCTAGTTTTTCGAACATGTTTTCTCTTATCTTGCCAACATTTTTCTTGTACATAGTTATATGAATTCAATGAATTTCGAAATTAAACATAGTATCAAAAATATTTTATATTAGACATGTCATGTCACGGTTGCTCAAAATCTAGGGACAAATTATAGTAACTAAGATGTTAGTATAGAATAATGCTATTTGTATATAATTATTTACAAATTGTTGTACAGATTGTTGGGCACTGCCCAAGAAAAAACTACCAAAACCCAAATCTTTGTCGGCGTCGGTCTTCATCATTATATTAAAATTTAACGAATTTTCTTTTCTCCTTTTTCTCTCTTCAAAATTATTTTTTTCTCTTTCTCTGTACATCAATTAAATAATTATGTACACATAGCATTATCGATAACGAAATTCAATTGAAACTGTAACAAGCAAACCTTGAAATAAAAATATCAGATGATGTTAATTTCTAATATATCTTCCCTAGAAAGTTATGTTAGTGAGTTGGGACTACATTTTCTTCAAATGAAAGTTGCTCCCTATACACTGCATCAGGTCCCTATCACTGGAATCAACAACCATGTTACAAAGTGTATGTTTAGAAATCTTAAAATATTTATTACCAGTATACTCTTTACATTATAAATAAGTTCTAAAATAAATGATTTATTTATTGGTCAAACTTAAAAATAAATAATTTTATCTGAATTAACTTATAGTTAGGGGTGGACAACAGTTATCAAAGTTGCTGGAGTGAACTAGAACCATATCGTAACCAATCTATTTAGTCCGATCCTACTCTAGTTCTAATCGATTCTGAGTATTAAAATTGAGAATCAATCGATTCCGATCCAATTCTCTGTTTTAGTATCCAAAATCACAAACTCTTATTTAATCCGAAATTGTTATTTTCCATTTTAAACAATGGCCGGTGCAATGTACCAACCATTTTATTTTTTCATAGTACATCAAACTCATATTTAATTTTTAATTTTTTTATTTATAAACTCAAAAAATGCATCATTTAAATTTGATAGATGTAATTTGGATGAACAAGAGGTTTGGGTTCCTTTTAATCTTTTTCAAGCTAACATTTTCGATTCCTCAAAGCTCAAAGAAAATGAAAGTAAGAATGGAATATGTTTTTTAAGAACTCTTTCAAATCTCTAGTTAACTAGTTGATGTAAATTGTCGAGTTTAGTTAAACTTTAAAAAAACTCAAGTATTGGCACAATATAAATCATTTAGTTTATAAAATATGGAGAATTTATATATTTAAACAATAAACTTAAGAACTTGTAAATTTAGACACTCCGTTTATATCGGTTAGTGAATTTAAAACATAATTGAAGGAATCGAATTGGATCGAACCTGAACCGGAACTAGAACCGAACTTTTTGGTTCCATTCTCAAAATACCATAGGTCTCAATTCATTTAAATTCTTTCTGAAATCGGATTGAATTGGATCATGCCTACCCCTAATTATAGTTGTATTCAACGCATATTATGTGCAGATATATTTAAAAGGCTGTTTTATTATGAACCCAAAAACATGAAAAAAAAAATGCATAAGTAAATTTACACATATTCACATACATAGAGGGGAGAGACTGTGTATATACTACAGATACAAATAGCTTGTAATGAAGAATAAATTAGATTTAAAAAATGGCAAAATTTATAAGTTAACTCGAAAAAATTTAGGCCTTGTTTGTTTCAAATTAAAATCAGATTTTAATCTAAGTTAAAGTTAAACAATCAATATTAATCACATTTTCATGGGTCCCACATCTTTTTAACTACACATTTCAAAAACTTTTATCACAATCTACTAAAAATCTAATTTTAATCTCTATCAAACACTCACTTAGACTTCTCAATATATTATCAATGTTTCAAAGAACAAGAGACTTTCAAGACTGCTAATGTTATCTTGAAGACAAGAACCTGGAACTTTAATTATGAGTAATGTTATTTAGCACCACTGATACTGTAATATCAATCTAGATGATATTAAGAGCATGTTTGATTCTCATTAATTTGGAAAAAAAATGAGTTTTCAATAGTATTTTTAGGAGAATGTGTAGTTAAAAAATATTGATTTTTTTATGTAAGTGTAGAATATTTTATATTATGAATATGTGATTGAAAATGACCATGTAACAAACCAGAAAATAAATTAATGGATGTCAAACAGACACTAAGTATCATTAGATGAAAGGTTCAATTAAATGAAGTACATAATTTCACATTTAATTGAACATATTACATAATGTCACGTAAAGTGTTCAGAAGAACCAATAATTTTGAAGCTCCCAATGTTGTCTCGAAGGGCATATACATGAACACGATGCAGACATGTCAATGGAAGTCGATGTTTTTAAGATAAATGAGTCAACCTTATTTGAGAGTGGGGAGAATTTATGACCTGTGAATACTACGTTTAAATTGTCTTGATCTATCTAAATCAAGATTCTTTTAAGTCCTAACTAATAGCAAGATGTTGACCAAGATCAAGAATCTTAACACAGATCGATAAACTAAATGAACGGAAAGGTAAAAATAATAAATACACGGCATGAAATTGAAGAAATTTTGGTTTTTTGGTAAGTGAAAAATTCATCCAAAAGTGTTCAGCGAAATAATCTTAGGTAGGTTTGGACATTGAATGGGTCGGTCTAGGTATTTCAATTCCCGGTATCACTTATTATATTTTGGGTATTTCATAAATTATTTCAAACTCGAACCGTTGATGAAATGTGTGGTTGAAAAGTTGCAGATTTCATGAAATGTGGTTATAATTAATTTTTGACATTAATTTAAACTAAAATCTAAAGTTTGAGAGTAGGAAATGCAACAATATGAGTGGGAGAGGCAAAAAAGATAAGAGCCAATCGTGATTTCTTCGAGTTAGAGTTTTGGATAAATTACTATCCAAAAAAGAGTTTTTAGGTTTTGCATTTTTTTTTATCCAAATTGTAAAAAATAAAAAATTTATATAAAAAATCGGTTCCATTCGGGTAACCACAATTCTAACTCAGGAACCAAGAACGACCCAAATCCAGTTGATTTTTAGTTTCTGTTCCTATTTTTTTTTTCTTTTTTTGAATCGGATCGAAACCTCCGATTTCGATTAAAATGCACAGGAGGTGTTGAGCTTGGGACTTGGAGGCGGAAGAATTATACTTCTTGTACACTTGTGATTGACACCATTTTTGACATTCCGTCTATGTGTTGAAAATCTAGCCATTGATTGGGAAAAATGTTGTTAAAGTCAATGTACAAAACTTATCAACTCATATGATGTCAAACTTGATGTACATGTAGTATGATTGCGACAACTACTTGGCCGCGGACAATTCTGGTCCTTCGGTATTGCGTCCCCGTGGCGGTGGCAGCGCTCCTTCACACTCTCTTCCTTCAAGGTTGAATTTTTTTTTTTTTTTTTAATCATTTGGAATGATTTTCAGGGAAAGATTTGATTCAGTATATTTTCAGATTGGTTAGGTGTTGATTTATATTGCTCTTTTGGCTGATTAATGTGCTAAAGTGTTTTTGACTTATTTCTATGTGTAAATTAAAGGACTGAAGTTAAAGCTCTCATTCTTTTTTTTTATTATTCCTTTAACTGAAATTCCCAATCCTACTAATTATAGTTGGATAAATGCATGAAGAGAAGTATATTAATTCTTACACGTATCTCTATACTTATGAAAAGAAATAAGCTTTTTCCATTTTGTGGTTTAGTAATCTGTGTCGTTATTTCTATATCTGTAAAATAAAGTTTCACTCTAATCTAAATCTGTGTTGCGTGTTGCTATGCTCATATGTGAGATTTTGTGTTTTGATGCATCTGAATTTCAATTGAAAATGCTCGTGAGACCCCCCACACCCCCACCAAAAAAATTAAAAAATAATAATAATTAAAATCTGGAGTTATGAAAAAAATCATATGGCTTAGGTACAGGGGACACAAATAATTGTCTGAAGACCATCTTATATGTTGCCGTGTGAAGGTTCACTTTATCTGTAAGTGCCAAAAATTAGGACTTGTTGGTTGAACCAATAAAGTCAGCCTCGCACATGTTTTAAGGGATAAAATCTCAAATCGAATAAAGATGAAAACATAAACTAATTTATAAGGGTTTGAGCTACTCTTTATTAATGCGTGTTAGGTGATAAAATTCTATATCGAATAAAGATGAAAACATATATCAATTTACAAGGGTATGAGTTACTCCTTTCAATAAGATTGGCGTTTTAAGATGAACCACAAGTCTTTGCATAGTATCAGAGCTTATTAAGCTCCAACGATTAATTCAATCCTATTAAGACTCAACAAAAATGAGGCAATTCGATCCGATTAAAACTCTAAAAAAAAATGTGCGCACAGATTTCAATATTGATTTGTTCAAATGAGTCACCATCTTGCGATGCATGTTAAGGAATAAAATCACACGTTCAATAAAGATAAAAACATGGATCGATTTATAAGAATTTAAGCTACTCCGCTTAATGCATGTTAATGGACAAAATCCTATATCGAATAAAGATAAAAATATAGACCAATTTATAAGGGTTTGGACTACTCTCGATGTTGACCTTTTAAGGTGGAATCCAACGTCTTAACAACATTGCCGTTCCATTCAAGTTTTGTTTGTACCGCCATAGTAAAAGCATGAACCTGTCTCCCAACTATTTGGTTCCAAATCTGCCATCCTGTATGGGATCTTTGTGTTACAGTCCGCTCTTATTCATGTATATCAAGTGTTTCCCTTGCTGGTTTTTCGAAATTTGTTATGCCATACGAGTCTTTTGGCTTCTTGTACAATGGGTACCCACTTTTGAATCTTTGATTATATAAATGACTTCATAGTTATATGGTAGTTTATGTTTAGCTTGACTGGGTTCTTCCTCTATGCGGTACTGTAGGATGATCTTGCTATTGATTTGCCAAAAGCACCTGCTAGTTAGGTGAGATTACTCGGAAACTAGTTTTTCTCATGGGAACTCTACTTCAAGATCGTCGACGATATCCCGAAAAGGTCAGTGATGACTATTTCCTGTTACATCTTTCACCACCCCTTTCCCACTAATTGCCTAGTTGCATTTTTAAAAATGCAGGTGCACGCGTCAGAATCTTTACTCAGAATAGATGATCAAAACAGATATTTTTACAGTCATAGCGAGGCACGTGGTGGATATTATAAAATTTTCTTACACGATTACTTGCGAAATTTGACTTTGTAACTCTGTTTTTGAACATATCCTATTTTCTTGTTGATTTGGGCTACCTGTTCATTGTGAAGGATTCCCATAATCCCATGTATATGTCCTTTTTCCTCTGTCCCCACGTTTTACAATTAGGCTGCTACTTCATTGTGAAGTTATTCCTAATATATTCCTTGTTTATACACTTTGGTGGGCTGTTGTCCCCACATTATTCAAATTTTCTACTTAAAAGTAATTAACTTTGACACGTATTCCTTAACATTTTCTATTAGGAAAAGTTAATCAGTTCGTGTTTATCTTGAAATTTGAAGTTCCGTTACTCTATAGATTAATAGCACAAAACCCCCTAGAAACGTTTCCATTTGCAATATATTTTATAGGCTTATTAGCATAAAACGTCCCTACGTTTGATAGTTAGTGTGCAAAATGCCCCAACGTTTCATTTTTTTGCATTTTTGCCCCTATTTCAACGTTTCAGTGTGGAAAACATCCTTTTCACTATTTTTCAGTGTAAAATGACCATTATACCCTCAAATTTAAATAAAACAAATAAAATGAAAAGAAATATAAAAAATAAATTGTAATTATACTCCCAAACTTTTTAAAAAGTGCAAGTGAGTCCAAAAACCTTACTAAAAGGGTTAAGCACAAAACGTCCCTACGTTTAACACTTAATGCGGAAAACGTCTCTATGTTTCAAACATGTTTATATTTGCTCAATAACACAAAACGTCCCTACGTTTGACACTTATTGCGTAAAACGTCCTTACGTTTCATTTTTTTTTTACATTTTCGTCCTTATTTCAACGTTTCATTGCGGAAAACGTCATTTTCACTATTTTTCAATGTAAAATGACAAATATACCATCATATTTAAATAAAACAAAAAATAAAAATAAAAATAAAAATAAAAATAAATTATAATTGTGCTCCCAAACTTTTCAAAAATTGCAAATGAGTTCAAAAATCTTATTAAAACATTCAAACTATCAGTCATTTCATCTTCTCTCAACCTTATCCTCCCTCTACCACCTAAACCGGGATTGTAGATGGAGGTGTGATGGTTTGAAAGGTGGTGGGGTTTGATGGTTTAGGTGATGGAGGGAGGATAAGGTTGAGGGAGGAGGAAATGACTGGTAGTTTAAATGTTTTAATAAGATTTTTGAACTCATTTGCACTTTTTGAAAAGTTTGGGAGCACAATTGTAATTTATTTTTATTTTTATTTTTATTTTTTGTTTTATTTAAATATGATGGTATATTTGTCATTTTATATTGAAAAATAGTGAAAATGACGTTTTCCACAATGAAACGTTGAAATAAGGACGAAAATGTAAAAAAAAATGAAACGTAAGAACGTTTTACGCAATAAGTGTCAAACGTAGGGACGTTTTGTGTTATTGAGCAAATATAAACATGTTTGAAACATATGGACGCTTTCCGCATTAAGTGTCAAACGTAGGGACGTTTTGTGCTTAACCCTTTTAGTAAGGCTTTTGGACTCACTTGCACTTTTTAAAAAGTTTGGGAGTATAATTACAATTTATTTTTTATATTTCTTTTCATTTTATTTGTTTTATTTAAATTTGAGGGTATAATGGTCATTTTACACTGAAAAATAGTGAAAATGATGTTTTCCACACTGAAACGTTGAAATAGGGGCAAAAATGCAAAAAAATGAAACGTTAGGACGTTTTGCACACTAACTATCAAACGTAGGGACGTTTTGTGCTAATAAGCCTATTTTATACTTATTGAAAATGGCAGAAAACTTCCCTATTTAAAACTTTTTGTGTGAAAAATTCCATATTGTCAAATTTGAAGTTAAAAACAGCGAAAAGGTAATTACAATTTTAGTATCCAAACTTTTTATTTTTTAACAAATTATTCCCTAATTTTTTTTTATGTACCGCTCACAATCCCAGACCTTTAAAACTTTATTTTCCACCCCACGTATAAACACATAAAGTGGGGGAAAACTAAAGCATAAAGCAAACTATGTGTTTTTCATAAAGTCTCCTTTTCTACATTAATCAGATGCGATTCTAAAAGGTTATTATTACAATCGAATAAATCCCATATCAAAAACTTAAATCAAAATAGAAGGGAACATATTGTAATTGGGTGTGAAGGGACGAAATTTTCTACTGGGCAAACCTTAGAACTTGGAAAACTGAGATTTAAAGAAGTAAGAGCAAAAAATTGCGTGATTTACCCAATAGCGAGAACAACAAAGATTGTATTTTCTGTAACTTTATGATTCGATTAGGGATGAAATGATGACATAAAAGGGTTGCTCACAAGGGCTTGGAGGGGAGAAAACGAGGAAGAAGACGAGCAATGCATTTTCTATGAGTTGTGGAAAGTACGTGCAAAAATGGTGGTTTTGTAAGCGAAGTTCTGTGCGAACGATTTCATTGCACAGAACGCTAAAAACCCATCTCCTATTCATACTGAAACTGTGAAACAACCATTATGCTCAACGTCATCAAAAAGAGAAAAAAATGGCAATTATTGGAGTAAGAGAGTTTTAAAGTTGGAAATGAGAAGAAGAAATGAGGAATTTGGGGCGAGGAATTTGCGAGGGATTAAATAAAAAAATAAAATTTTGGAGAAAATGATACAGGGAGGGGTGAAAAATAAATTTTTAAAGGTATGGGATCGTGGATGGTACTTAAAAAAAATTGGGTATAATTTGTAAATGAATAAAAGTCTGGATACTAAAATTGCAATTATTATTTTTTAATTTTTTTAATTTTTACTATTTTTAACAGCAAATTTGACGGTAGGGAATTTTTCGCACAAAATATTTCGAATATGGAGATTTTATGCGATTTTCAATAGAAATAATATATCGCAAATGAAAATATTTCTAGATTTTCTGCTTTTAATCCTTATTCTATCTTAAAAGGATAAGGACACATTTTATTTATTGAATCCAACCCAATCAATCCAACTGCCTCCACTCAACTTTGAACTGTATTTCTACACCATTTTCCAGCTTGCCTTTTCAAATATGAAAGAAATGAAGTGCGTAATATCTATAGCATTCATAGCAGTCCTCTTACTGTCACAAAGTTTTCCGGCTTCAGCTCAACAAACAAATGAAATTCAAAGTCGAAACTTGTTCACTAGAGACCCTCGAGAGATAGGTGTCCAAATTAAAAAGAGGGTACGCACAGTACCTGTATATCCCGGCACAGGCGGTCGTGTAAGACCAAAATCATCAGCAAATCGTAATGACAAATCTATGTTTCAACTCTGTTCTCTTCTCAGTTTCTCCATTTTGTTTGGCTGCTTCTTGATCTAAGAGATATATTGATTCTTGTTATTACTGCATCTGCAACATCTCCCTTCTCTCGTGAGGAAATGAAAAGAACACAGAGGTATATGATTTGATTTGCTGATATTTTATGAGTTTGTAATGTATTTGTTGGACTGCTGAAAAATTCTAGTTTATTGTTGTTGTGATTGTACTGTACTGCGTATACTACAAACGTTCTTCTACTGGAAATCTTATTTTCTTGCCGTAGGTATTTCGTATTCTATGTTATATATCTTTAATTATATTGCTTGATATAAAATAGATTAAGGTCTTGAGTTCAAGTCGACACCCAGATATGAAAATTTCCCCTATTGAATTGTGCATGGGAAGGAATATACGACAGACAAAATAGTCATCATCTTCCGAGAATCCGATGAAGCAATGAAATATGTTGATAAAAAATATCGAGCTCATAGTTTTCTTTTACTATTGTTGTCGGGTCATTATCGTTAGCTAATACTAACGTCTAATTAAGAACAACACAAACTATATAGACGTTTCAATTGCGTATGAAATTTTAAATATTGGTGTTGGACAGTTGTAGTTCATAATTATATATAACATAAAAGTAATAGAATACGGTTGAGGTTGATACGAGAACGTCTCCCTCTTTTAGACATGAAAATTTCAAAAACTTGATGCATCAAAACTTTTCATTAAAATTAAACCCAAGTTCGACAACTGCTAAAATAAAATTCTTTTTTTCTCAAATTTATTTTTAACCATACATTCTCACAATAAAATATTTTACACGTTAATAACCACACATTCGTCAAAAATTTACAATTTCAAAATTTATTTTCTCAAAAATTTAAACTATTAGGATTCCACTATTTTATGTTGTTAGGATCTCCATACTATTGTTACAATCATGTAATTGATGCTACTGTGCGTGTAAATTATACGTGTAATCCTTAGTATGTCGTCTCTTTGGGTGGAGCAGCGAGCCAAGAAAGCATTCCCCGATTTCAGCAAAAGTAAACGTCTTTGCCATGGGCCTTTACAAAAATGTCTGAATGTACAGTTCTTAAACTTTGCTGTCTTCAAAGTCAAACGCTTCATATAAATAGTCAAGACCTTGAACTTAGGATCTATTGTTACACATTTGTCTACATGGCAGGCCACACGATCGACAGCTAAGTAACATACTCCCTGTGTTCCATAAAGATAAATTAAGAAAATTTAGTTAATATAGTTTAAATAATAAATTTTACTGTCATTTTTCCTAATATACCCATACATTAGTGTAATCAATATTTAAGGTAATTAAATTATGCATGCAATATTTAAGGTAATTAAACTATTCTTAGTACTAATTATTGTTTAATGCAAGAATCAAGATAATTAACATTTCAAAATCATCCAATACAATACAAATGACTAAATGTCATAAAAGATGAAATATTTTTTTGATTTTTAATTTATTATTCCAACTACAATTGAATAATGAAGTGATTTATATTTATCATAACAAAACACATTAAATATGGACATATTAGGAAACTAATATATTAACTACACTCTAAAAAAGAAACACGACCATAATTTGAAACAAACGAAAAATGAAAATAAGACTATCTTTTATGGGACAGAGGGAATATCACACAAGAACCTATTCTTTGAGAAGATGAGACCATCTACCATTGTCTCGATGGCCTTCTATTTCGATGTGTTGAGAGCGCAATCTAATCCCTCATTGACAATAACCTTCGTGACAATGTTACTCTATGCAAACTTATCAGTTTTCCTAGCCAAGGAGATCAGCAGGGACCCAATCCTTAGCCACATTGGATGAACCCCTGAAGTTTAAGGCGATTAGGGTCCAAAGCCTGATGCCTTGTATCGTAGATTGACACTTTGAGGCACATACGATGTAATTGAAGTAATATCTTTGCAAGTACAACATTACAAAGTTAATCAAAAAATTGATATTCTCACTAAAAATATTTTTCTTTGATAGATAATCCAAAAAATTTTATTCATCAAAGAAGAATACACAGGAAGTGTATTATCAACTTATACAAGAACTCACTCTAAAAATATAAACTCCGATTCCAGCTTTTCTTCTCTATTCATGTCACTACCTCACTCAATATACTTTATCTGCCGTTTCATAGACTCAATATCCAGTCTCCCTGCCTTGGTTCGGAGAGGCTTCAGTTTTGCACCTTCAACACATGCGTACCAAGTTCACATGTAATTTACACAGACAAGAATGGAAACGGAATCTTTTAGTGCGCCAAGTCTCATCCAAATTCAAGGTAATACTTAGTTACTAAAATTCTAGTGCACGAGTGAGAGTGTGCAGATTTAAATTAATCTTTATCCATGGCAATGTGGGTTCACCGAGGAACAAATATGAAATAACAATATTCAGTTTACGCATCTCATTTTTTTTTTTATCAAAAAGATAAACATGCCATATAATTATAAAAGCTTTTATTCCCTTGGCCTTTTAGAACACTTTTACAGCCTCGGTTTGTTTTAAAAACAATTTTTTAAAGATCTGGGCTCCATATCTTTTTTATCAGTGGCTATTGTTCAATTACATCCAGTCCAGTAAATTATAAAGATAATCGCCCATAATCCATTCCCCATCCTATTTTTGCTCATTCACCCTAGAGCTTATCCACCAAAACTGAACCATGAAAAACCAATTACTGTCATCTCTGCTGCTTAATATGCACACAAATGTTGGCAATGGCATGTACAGCATTTGCAATACCGCCCGGAAGCCAGAGATCTTCAACTTGGGTTGCAGTCTAAACAATTTGGTATGATTTATCTTCAAAATCAAACAATTTTTATTGAATGACTTATTTTTGAACTAAGGATTTATTTTAGATTCGTTCTTCTATTTACTTTCTTTGTGAACTATAATTTGGTCTAACATTTTTTTTCTCAGATAAACTACAAAAGATACTTGTTTGACAATTAAATTCAAATCAGGTCACCAGCATTTTAAGGCACACCGTGCTTATTCCAAACTCCCCTCTATCCTTCCCCACACCCACCTTATTCATTGACTCTACATTATCTATGAAACATCTTTTAATCAAGAAAGCATATAGCAAAGAAAGACTATCGCACAATTCCCACTCTTGGCCCATGCAGATCCAGACCTTTCATATAGTATCTCAATATATTTGATATTTTTTTCAAATTTCATCAACTGGTTCTTAAGAACTCTTACAACTATCTCACTGATTTTGTTTCATATCAAATCGTTTGCAGCAGTGAATCCAAATGCCACTAGACCAGACATGGAAGGCAATCAACATGAACATTACAGAAAACCAGACATGGAAGGCAATCAACATGAGCATTACAGAGTGCACAATGTATTTCATAAAAGAAGAGGGACTTATCGAGGGTCAGATCTCACAAGGCATCCAAAAAATTCACAGAGTGGCTCCAACTCCTTAACAGCAACTCTAGGTCATATAATTAAAGGGAGGCTTGTTTCCACTTTCTTTTTCCAGTTACACTGAGGAAGCTGTATGATTGTTTACTACAAGTATCTATAGCAGCCTTGTAATTGAGTTATACACAAACATGTCTTTGAGTATCCTTCCAGCTATATGTAGCAAATAATGAAATCTTAATCAATATTTCTGGGAGTCTATATCTACATGTCAATATAGTATTCAGGACTGAATTATATTTTTCTGTTTCAGTATTTGCACCATAACAAGATGATATATGTCACGTTAGTTTATTAATATTTACCGAACAAATATAATAGTTTTACAAGTTATAACATTATAAAGTGTCATGACAAGTTGAATTGAAATTCCATTTTCTATTCCGTCTTCAAGAGAAGATTTTCCTAATCCACAAGTAGAATAGGAGAAATTTGAACATTTTGCAAAGCTTAATCCAAGGCAAACCCAAAACAGCTTAACTGATTTGCCTAGTCCACCATAATTATTAGCTTAAGGAATCAAAGCAAACCCAAGCTGAAAAGCAAAAAGTATTTGTGACCATGAGATTCTCTTCAATCTTGGGTCATTTATATTTCTAAGCTGTTCTCTAATGAGTTCCAGAAGCATATTACCAGCTCTAGGGAACATTTAATGTTATTTGATGCACATCTACTTATTAGGTCAATGATTCTGCACTTTGTTCTTGCATCCTTTAAATCTGAATAGTTGATTTCTAATGTTTCTAGAACTTCAGGGCCCAGGCAATGTTTTATTGGTTAACTTGGAAATAAAAAACGAGCATAAAAGTTATATCTCCCAGAAAGTAACAAATATAGAGAACAAATGCCAAGAGAAAAATAATGCAAAATGTACAAAAACCACAAACTCCAAATTTATGGAACTGCAGATGTGCGGTGAAAAGATTACACAGACATTACTAACTACAGATTGGTGGTCTGACCAAATCTAAATAACAAAAAAAGTGTAATAGAAGCAGGAGTACAAATAGCATCAGTTAGAATTTAAACAAAATAAAATCAAAAGGATCTGAGCAGCTATTAAGACTTTCATCATACCGTTACAACAGCAATTGAAACTGAAATGCACCAGGTCTGGTAGCTTGACAATTTAACAATGAATTTCTCCACATCTTTCCCAGTCCTGTTAAATTCTGTATTGGGAAAGCTCATCATACAATTACGGATGATCATATCTTTCCATGCGGAAAATAGACCTCGGGCTATAAAAGTTGGGCTGCTTGATGTTTTTCAACTTCTTCAGATTTGATGATGCATATGCCATAGCTTGACGAGGCACGCGCCTACATCCAGATAGATCAATATACTCAAGGTCCCGACATCCTTCAGAGAGCAGAACAAGTCCTTTGCCTGTCAACTTGGAAAACTGGAGTTCAAGTTGCAGAAGATGAGGCATAAATTTTCCAATGGCGGCAACTTCTGAATCCCCATCCTGGGGATAGGCACTTAGATACTCCTTCGGAACGATTCCAAAATGCTGTGAAGGATCCACCCAATTCATCAGATTCCGCCTAAGAATATGCAAGTTAGGACAATGTGATCCAATGGTTGCCAAAGACTTGTGAGATATTTGATAACAATAGCTGACATCGAGCTCCTTAAGCTTGGGACACCCAGAAGCTATTTCAGCCATAATTACATCAGAGACACGAGGACAACTCTTGATAGAGAGAACTTGAATATCTGGACACCTGCAAGAGCAATACGATCATATATTATAACATGCAAAGAAAATCGTTGGATGCATTAAACTAGTGTTAGAATGGAGATATTAAGAATTGGCTGGAATGCAGCTTTTTTATTTTTTATTTTTGGTTTTCATATAACTCCCTCACATTTTTGGTTATTGGTAAATACTAAAATTCGGTAACAGATGAAAATGCAAATAAATCAACAAAACAGGGACCACAGTATGAGTTTTTAAAAGGGAAAACATGTTTCATCACATTGTTAACATGACCCATCGTTTACACTGTACATGGTTGTGTATAGTGCCGATGGAGAGATGCTCTCTGCAAAATTTATACAAATCATGAGTTAATTACACTTTTTAACTGTCAACGGTGACTTAAGACAACTCACTATAAATTGTAATATGTCAACCTCCATGGGGTTGGATTCTTACCTTAGTGACTCGAATGAGTAAGACATGGAATTTGACATGCTAGTGTGTTCCTTGAGATGGAATACATTAGACAAGATCTAGAAAGAAATGAAATAGTCATATTCCCAAACCCCAAGCCAAGCCTGTCAAAACCCTGGAACCCCCTGCAAGTTTCTTGAAATTCAGAAATTATTGTCAGATTTGAAGTATCAATTCTTTCACCTTCTATGTTAATTTTGATAGTTTCTGCAATTCCATGGATTTACAAATGATATATGATCTCATTGTCAGCTCTCAATTCCAACAAGACCTGTTGTATGGTTGGCAGAAATACATTTCCTATTGAACAATAACAACTTGAATTATGTGAACTTGTTTCTCTCAAGAATCTTTGTGGCTTTCTCAATGGAAAAAGGAAGTCCTGAATTATATCAAATATTTCTTTCCAGTTTAATTAATAATCTTCACCACTTAAAAGACTTATTACTTGAAAGAAGATGAAATCTTGGTCACAAGTACAAGAAAAGGGTAGTGGAACAATCGTGACAGCATAGTTTTGGTTTTGCAACTATGCAGAAGAAAAGACTTCGTTCAATTTTTTTGAGAAGTTAAGGACTTGACTTTGACAAAATAGAAGTGCAGGTTACAGCTCGATTGAAGTTTATCCTTACCATATCCAAAAGATATAAAAAGGCAAAAATAAATCTCTTGGTGCCCGGATGCTCTCCTATTAGCAATTTTAAGCTTCAATCAACACCAAATATAATGAGAAATGATCATATATGAATGAAGCCTTGTAAATTAGTCCATGGCTGAAACCAATAAACTCGAGTCACCAAATTCACCAAAATTGACTGATGTCAAGAATCAAAGTCCAGTAAAATTATTAATAATAAAAAAATGGGAACCTTCTCAATAATCAATTTGACCACTAATTGGCTACATATTTATAAACATTAAGAAAATAACAGCAGTCGTTTCGTATGAGGTCAAAAAGTTCCTACTCAACCCAAACCAACAATGGAAATTAAAGGAACAAAGCAAGAATAAGCGAGCACACCAGGCAAACAAACAAAAATACCTTTGAGCAACCAAAGAGAGGGAGCGATCCGAGCAGTGTCTAACACGGATTTCGGTAAGGGACCCACCGCTCCATCCGACGACTGATCCAATCATGTTATCAATCCTGCTCTCGAACTCGGGGGTCCAGAATCTGGGTGAATCAGTGACCGAGTCGAAGTGAGTCTCCAGATCGAACGCGGAGTTGAAGCACGGATCTTTGCATACCTGCAGCCACTCCTTGCACACCCGCATTGCTCCCAGCCATCGGTCCTCCAACGAGAGGCGCGATAGGATGTTGATGAGGCATTCGCGAGTCAATTCGGCCCAGTCGTGAACGAGTTCTCCTGAATCGGCGATATTGCCTTGGTTCTCGTCCTCCATTGTAGATTTTGGACGGTGAATACAGTTGACTTGATTGATTTCCTTCGATGCTACAAGTATAAAAAGCGGAGTTGCGTGTTATATGACGATTTGCATCGACCATCACAATAATCCGTGGTTTGGAGTGGAGAGATGGAAAAATTAGGTGGAAGTTGACTTTATTGATGTTCATACTATTACGGAATTTATGCTTAGGTAACCTCAGATTACACAAAAACGTGATTATATACAAACAGTAATGGTATCCATGTGCATGTAAAACATATAAGTTAGCATCATCCTTATCCTTATGTACAAGTAGCATAATCCTATATGTTATTGTGTTTGACATGTTGAAATTTTGAAGATGTCACTATTTTGTATCTTCTAAAGTCGAATACCACGTTGTGATACGTTAACAATTTTAATACTATAACAAAAATTCAAAAAGCTAAGTTAACTATAAGTTGACAAGACAACAACAAATTAGTAATAAGTCGACAATGCAGTAACAATTCAATTATAAATTATTATATATACATCGAAAAAAAATAGTGATTGCTAAATGTTACTTAAATACGTCGTACTTATCCAACAACTTGAAATTGAGTGTGAAGCGATCGATAGTCTAGCACTAACCAATCGTCAATCATATTAAATGATGATGCAATAAGAATTTATCTATATTTATAAATAAAAATGTATCAAAACCTGAGTTTTAACTTAAGAGCATATTTTTTTATATACAATTATACAAGAAAATTAATAATTTTCAAATTCTTTCTTTTTGAAAAATTAAATTAAAGACGTACATTAATTTATAAAACAAAAATCTTAACTTACATTCCACAAAAATGAAGACTCGACTCTCGACAGAGACTTTCTTCAATGGTCAATGTCAAATTTGATATAATTTTACGTCAATGTGGTACAATTTAGGGTAACTTCTCAAATGATTACATCAAATTTCACATTAAATTTGGTGTAAAAGTTGCAACAAATATTGTGTAACATTGAAAATAGTCCTACACCAAAATTTATTTAAATAATTAAAAATGATATTATTACTAAAATCGTGAAATAAAAAATTATATTTGAAACCTGTTTGTTTCCCATTTTATACTAAGATTGCATTTTGGAATAGTAAACTGATGGAGAATGTATGATTAAAAATAAGAAAAAAGTTTGAATTTACGTATAATATTATTTTATTGAAAAATGTGTGTTTGAAAGAAAAAAGAGAAAAATATATTTTGAAAATAATGTGAATCAATCGGGGGCAAAATAAAGCCCTTATTTGACAATCATTATCAAAAAAATTCTTTTTTATTTTTACATACTTATTTTTAACTAATATACAATAAAATATTTTCATATAAACCCAAAATTTTTCATTACTTTTTAACCATACATTTTCTAAAGATCCACATTTTAAAACTTTGTTTTTGTCAAATAATAGCTATCAAACAGGGCCAAAATATTGCACAAATTGGAAAAATTCCAGCCACGGTACCAAACATTTTATTTAGTAACACAATATACCCAAATCTTTCATTTGTGTCAACCACGTTAGCAAATATTTTAAAAATTCACGCCTGGAGTTCAGATAGATGGCTTTCATCCATTCGATCGTTTGTTGACCATTTAAAAAAATGACCAATTTTTAAAAGGGTAAAATAGTAACTTTGTAATTTTAATATAATAATAATAATAATAATAATAATAATAATTATTATTATTATTATTAAATAAAAACAAAAAACCAAACTCAACAGTTATCGTCTTTACCCACGCCGCCCCACCCAGCCACCCCAAAACCAAAGCCAAAGCCAAAGCCAAAACAAACAGTCGCCACTCGTTGGCCATCGCCACCATCATCGTCGTGAAAGTCTTCCGAAAGAACCCCGAGATTTGCCACCATTTTCTACCAATTCCACCACCATGGCCACCATTAATGATTATTGTCGCCGGCCAAAAACACGTATGGAAACTACAGATCCAACCAAAGTTTTGAAACTCAAATCAAACCACAAAAGAGCAACTACAACCATTTCAGAAAAATATAATAAACATTAAGTTTTAACCATTCGAGAGTGGAATGGAGAAATTTCAGACTGTACTTTGCGCAAAGGAGAGGAGGTCGGACAATTGGAGCTCATTGGAGGGTTTATAACTGGACCGAAGATTATTGGCAAGAAGCAGATGAGTAAGCTGTATAATGATGTCTGGCAGTAAATTTTCATGGCCTCCATAGAAACACTAAGGGCTTGTTCGGTATAGATTTTAATCCAATTAAAATTGAAAATATAATCATTATTGGGTCCCACTCGTCTAATAAAAGTCAACAATAACGATTAGTTTTTCAATTTTAATTCGATATTAATCTCTACCGAACACACTCTAATTCAAGAAAGCTCAAAGGGTGGTGGTGCCACCATCCGAATCCCCAGGTCCAAAGCCTGAAAAGGCCGAGCTGCCACTTGAAGTCCGGGCCCTAGAACCCAAGAAACTGGGGCTTTCACCTGAGGTGAAAACTTCATCGACTTCTCCATCTACTGATTACTTTGCTTTGGTTCATGTGGTTGAAATGACAACGGTGCCGACGGATCAATTTTGGAGATTGGGGCTAGGGCTAGGGCTAGGGCTAGGGCTAGGGCTAGGGCTAGGGTTGGGGCTGGGACGTGGGAGAAGAATAATTTTCTTCTTTTTTTATTTTATTCTTTTCATGTGATTAAAGTACCATCTTACCCCCTATACATTGGTCAAAAGATGTCAATTTTTTTAATGGTCAACTAACGGTCAAATGGATGAAAACCATCTACCTGGACTCCAGGCGTGAGTTTTTAAAAGATTTGGTATCGTGAATGGTACAAATGAAATATTTGAACAAAGTCTGCTACTAAATTTGTCTCACCATTGGAGACGAGCTAATCATGCACACAATGAAGAAACTAACGACAACGTCAAAGGTATTGGTAAAGCAGGGTGAAAATATAAATAATAATAATAAAAGGATCTTGTTAATAATACATGAATTGGTATTTGCTCGAATGCACGTGATAAATATTTTGAAATCATCAAATAATGAGAAAACTTAAGTGTCTTATTAATAAAAAAAAAAAGAATGTAATATTTTTACGATCTTAACTCGTATTTATAAATTCAGGGGGTGTTTGATGCACATTATGGAGAAGAAAATGCATTTTATGATGTGATGTGATGGAAAATATGTGGTTAAAAAATAAGAAAAAGTTTTGAATTTGCGTGTTATATTATTTTATTGAAAAATGTGTTGTTGAAAATGAATTTTGAAATAATCCATTTTTTTAAGAACGTGTATCAAACAGGGTCTCAAAACAAATTATAATCACATTGAGATCCTAATTTTGTAGATAAATCAAATTTAAATTTAAATTAAAAAAATATGAAAATACCCTTAAATTAATTAAAAAAAAAAAAGAAGAAGCTAAAACGGACTCTTAAACGATATAATTTGACCTTGAAAATTAGACAATGTTGGTCAAAGGCCATTGTCCCCCATCAAAATTGTGCAGAACCGAAAATCACTTTCTGATTGTACTGACGAACGAAATTCAATACTTGAGCTAAAAGTAATGCGCATTTTCATAAATCTTTCGTATTTCTTTTCATTTCTAATTGATTTAAATTTTTATCTTCTAATTAATCTGCATCAATTCAACTTAGCCTTGAAACAGACATCACAAAATCAGCTCTCTTAAAGATTCAACACCAACTCGAGAATTCATTAGAATTTGCTGAGATAATTCTGCTATTGAAGGGCCTGCTACAAGAATCTAGAAATTTTCAATTGAAAGTATTTTGTACCGGTAAAATTTTACTAACATGTTGTCTACCAACTTTGGGGTAATAGAACTTATTTGAATTCCAAAAAACGAAAGGTTGAATTAGTTGCCTTCTTTGTTGTTTGCTTACTCATCAAATACCCCTTCTTTGATGAGAAACTCGATCACAATGGGAAGAGTTTGATGTTCACAATTCAAGAACCAAATTTTAAATGTTATTATTTCAAAATCAAGTCACATACCTTATCAATCTCTCTCTCTCTCTCTCTCTCTCTCTCTCTCTCTCTCTCTCTCTCTCTCTCTCTCTCTCTCTCTCTCTCTCTCTCTCTCTCTCTCTCTCTCTCTATGTTGCCATACGAATTTTGTATGCATTCAATTGAGTTACAAATTCAATTTCCTCAACTTCTCCCTCCAATATTACTCCCCATGCAATTCGGGTTGGGTCAGCCTGCATGAGACGTCCTTTTTTCTTCCAACAATATCCAACGTCATTAGTCTAGAATTCGTTAGTCCATAAATAGAAATGTCTAGAAATTGACCTAGTCGGTTAAACCTTTAGGAGAGTGATACAAGTCTTGTAAGGTGGGTTGATGCTTGAGTGATATAATATTAAATAAGATTGGATGAGAGATTGTATTACAAAATTTTCATACATACATTTGAAGGTAATATTAGCGTCTTGAATGCTAAGATTGAATGAGAGATTGTATTACAAAATTTTCATACATACATTTGTATAAAATAAATAAATTATCAAATAGAAAGACAAAATTTGTCTGATTTAATTCAGCACCACATAATACATTGAAAGACCATTTTAATTTCTAGGCGTGTTTCATAGTTTAACGCAAAGCAGATACTTATAAATGTTAGATCATAATAGAACTAAAGCATCCGCTAATCCTTCCACCTAAAAAAATAAATGGCAATAAACAAATTAATGAAAAGAAAGACTATAACTTGTCGATTTAATTCTGTAGCACATAATACTACTAAGATTTTCTCTGTGGTTCCAAGTTGTTATTTGCATAAAGGTGGAGATCAAGGTTTTACCAAAGCACGGAAAGATAAAGATTAAACAACATATCCAATGGTGCAAGAACAATGCAGTTGCGTTAAATTGAATACCATTGTTGAAACAGAATGATTTATTTCATATCTGCATGTTAATATCTCGCGGAATATTGGCTACAAACTCCCCTGCATATAATGCAAAGAATAAAATTTATTGATCGACATTTTTTTCCTTTACCATTAATCATTTGTGTACAATAGATATTTTAATTTCACACATTCTCATTTTTCATCTTTTTAAGATCAGATAGATTCGAAATATTAACATCTAATAAAAAGATAACGGTAAGGAAAAAATAGTAGATGAATGCATGTGAAAGGATGTGTTCAGAAAAAATCCAATCCTATCGAAAAGAGAAACATTTTATGGCATCTATTATAGAATTATACCGAGACTTCTCATAAAACATGCCCAAGACTGCTAAGTCAAGTAATACAGACAAAAGTTTATAAAACCCCTCATGAAAGCATCTAGATTAATTCAACTATGTCATGCTATTCTATGCATTACTCATATAACACCCACACTACGGGTCATCTATAAGGGCAGGTAAAGGATTGGCTTTGGGCATTAATACTAGGGTTCAAAATTTCAAATGTATATGAAGCTGAGATTGCTACTGTTGCAAAAGAAAGAGTGAGATATGTTCTTACTGAGGGATAGGTGGCTTCTATGGAGTGGAGGTAGGGGTGATGTGGGGTTGGGTTGCAAAGTGCATCTACAAAAGATTCTTATTCTGCCGTCGTTCTAACTCTCCTATAATTTGCAAATTTTTTGACGTTAACTTTAGATTTCATTTTCATTAATCACATTGGAGACTTTTTCAATAATGCAACACTTAAATGATAAATAATAATAGGGTGAATATTGGATAACTAACCATGTTAGCCTCAAATTCATTTAGCAACCTGGAACACAATGAAAAATTTGAAATTTTAGATTATAACCAAAAATTGTATTCACTTCAAAAATTGCATACCAATTTTCAAAAATGAATTCCTAACCAAATGAAGCTTGTTTATAGATTAAACCCAACAAATTTATCATAGACAATGAGAAAAACCAGCGCATCCAGGAAATGAAAACCCAAATCTTGAACAAGTAATTTGTTATTGAAGATGCCCCTTAAAAAATTTTGAGATTTAAACAATTTTTATGAGGCAAAAATGAAAACTTGCCTTATATTGATCATGAGAACATAGACGAAATCGGTCACTAGAACTTTAGGGCAAAAGAAAGTGCTTTAGACGGATCTCCCCTTAGCTCGGCAAACGATCGCAGAGGAAAAAAGCGAGCCTTTGACAGGAAATTATCGACAGAGAAGCGCGAAGTCAGCTGTGCTTCAGGCGATTTGTCCTTCGAACCGTTGAGTTTACCCAAAGGTATTTAAATCTTACCTTCTCACTGAGCCTGTAGACTTCGCAGCAGAAAACAACGAAAATCAACAAAAAAAAAAATCAACACACATATTAGGGAAACGAAAATTATCAAAACAAATTAGATTTCAAAGTTTATGTTTGAACAACAGTAAATCTTACCTAACAAACACAGTACAGATTAGGGAACAAGAACACGTAAGTGAATCTGCAAAAAATTCTGTGAGAGAGAGTGAAGAATATGAAAAGGCGATTTCTAGGGTTTCTTTCTTTGACTCGAAGACGAATACGTTCTTATCTCCATGATCTTTATTCCAGAGGACAAATGAATGGAAGATAGAATACAAAGAGTGTAGATAGAGATATTATTGGGTCTAATGTACAGTGAAAGTAGAGAGAGAGAAAAAAATAATAAAGGTGAGAAGATAGAGATGAAAACTCGTTTATGAACACTGTCATCCGGATTAAGTGTGAACACGAGTGCTACAAAAATAACAGTGATAGGTCACGGGGGTCGATGGGACAGTGGGGGCTCGGGAGGGTGGGGGGTAACGCCCCTGGGATTGATCTGCCCGATCAGGTCGCACTACAACAAAACTGTGATTTCGCGACAAGATTTTTCGCGACATACAAAAAGTTGTTGCAATAAGTGACTTAACGCGACACATTTTTTGAGTTTGTCGCGAAGTTTGTGATGAGAAAAATAAGTACCAAAAAACCTTTGGCGACATAAAAAGTTGTCGTGAAATGTGAGAAGTTGCGACAAATAATAAAGAATGTCGCCGAAAATATGAGGGAAGCAAGGCGTCAAAATATTTTTAGTGGGAAACTTAGGGCGACAAACCTTTATTTCTTGCAACAAAATGCTTGTGATGCAATAGGGTCTACTTTTCGCGATAAAAAATATTTGTTGCTAAAAATTCGAATTGTGATTTCGCGATAAGATTTTTCGCAACATACAAAAAGTTGTTGCAATAAGTGACTTAACGCGACACATTTTTTTAGTTTGTCGCGAAGTTTGTGATGAGAAAAATAAGTACCAAAAAACATTTGGCGACATAAAAAGTTGTCGTGAAATGTGAGAAGTTGCGACAAATAATAAAGAATGTCGCCGAAAATATGAGGGAAGCAAGGCGTCAAAATATTTTTGGTGGGAAACTTAGGGCGACAAACCTTTATTTCTTGCAACAAAATGCTTGTGATGCAATAGGGTCTACTTTTCGCGATAAAAAATATTTGTTGCTAAAAATTCGAATTGTGATTTCGCGATAAGATTTTTCGCAACATACAAAAAGTTGTTGCAATAAGTGACTTAACGCGGCACATTTTTTTAGTTTGTCACGAAGTTTGTGATGAGAAAAATAAGTACCAAAAAACCTTTGGCGACATAAAAAGTTGTCGTGAAATGTGAGAAGTTGCTACAAATAATAACGAATGTCACCAAAGAAAAATAATTTTGGTGGGAAACTTATGGCGACAAACTTTTATTTCTTGCAATAAAATGCTTGTGATGCAATAAGGTCAACTTTTCGTGATAAAAAAATATTTGTTGCTAAAAATTATAATTGTGATTTCGCGATAAGATTTTTTGCAACATACAAAAAGTTGTTGCAATAAGTACCAAAAAAACCTTTGGCGACATAAAAAGTTGTCGTGAAATGTGAGAAGTTGCGACAAATAATAAAGAATGTCGCCAAAAATATAAGGGAAGCAAGGCGTCAAAATATTTTCAGTGGGAAACTTAGGGCGACAAACTTTTATTTCTTGCAACAAAATGCTTGTGATGCAATAGGGTCGAGTTTTCGCGATAAAAAAAATTTGTTGCTAAAAATTCGAATTGTGAGTTCACGATAAGATTTTTCGCAACATACAAAAAGTTGTTGCAATAAGTGACTTAATGCGGCACATTTTTTTAGTTTGTCGCGAAGTTTGTGATGAGAAAAATAATTACCAAAAAACCTTTGGCGACATAAAAAGTTGTCGTGAAATGTGAGAAGTTGCTACAAATAATAAAGAATGTCGCCAAATATATGAGGGATAAGTGATGTAATATGATGTAATACGGTCTAGTTTTCACGATAAAAAATATTTCTTGCTAAAAAATGTAATCGTGATTTCGCGATAAGATTTTTCGCGACATACAAAACGTTGTCGCAATAAGTGACTTAACGCGACACATTTTTAGAGTGTGTCGCGAAGATTGTGATGAAAAAAATAAGTACCAAAAAATAGAAGGCGACATAAAACATTTTCGTGAAATGTGAGAATGTGCGACAAATAATAAAGAATGTCGCCAAAAATATGAGGGAAGCCAAAATATTTTTAGTGGGAAACTTATGGCGACAAACATTTATTTCTTGCAACAAAATGCTTGTGATGCAATAGGGTCTAGTTTTCGCGATAAAAAATATTTGTTGCTAAAAATTCGAATTGTGATTTCGCGATAAGATTTTTCGCAACATACAAAAAGGTGTTGCAATAAGTGACTTAACGCGGCACATTTTTTTAGTTTGTCGCGAAGTTTGTGATGAGAAAAATAATTACCAAAAAACCTTTGGCGACATAAAAAGTTGTCGTGAAATGTGAGAAGTTGCTACAAATAATAAAGAATGTCGCCAAATATATGAGGGATAAGTGATGTAATATGATGTAATAGGGTCTAGTTTTCACGATAAAAAATATTTCTTGCTAAAAAATGTAATCGTGATTTCGCTATAAGATTTTTCGCGACATACAAAACGTTGTCGCAATAAGTGACTTAACGCGACACATTTTTAGAAGGCAACATAAAACATTGTCGTGAAATGTGAGAATGTGCGACAAATAATAAAGAATGTCGCCAAAAATATGAGGGAAGCCAAAATATTTTTGGTGGGAAACTTATGGCGACAAACATTTATTTCTTGCAACAAAATGCTTGTGATGCAATAGGGTCTAGTTTTCGCGATAATAAATATTTGTTGCTAAAAATTCTAATCATGATTTCGCGATAAGATTTTTCGCAACATACAAAACGCTTTCGCAATAAGTGACTTAACACAATACATTTTTAGAGTGTGTCGCGAAGATTGTGATGAAAAAAATAAGTACCAAAAAATAGAAGGCGACATAAAACGTTGTCGTGAAATGTGAGAATGTGCGACAAATAATAAAGAATGTCGCCAAATATATGAGGGAAGCCAACATGCCAAATATTTTCATTGGCTTCATCTTCAATCTGATCTACAAGCGATGTCTAATCTTTTTGTACTTGTAAAGTTTGATATCTTAAAAAGAATCTTCAACCAAGTGGAGGCTTAGTTTTGTTAGGTAGTTAATACCTGAAATTGTACTCTTTTGTGTGCATAAATACCTAGATTAGGTATGAATGTAGAGAACTCTCGAGTGAATTGAAATCAGAATTTGTGTGAGTGAGTTTTGTAAGTAGAAAGGACTACTCGGTCAAACCAAAAAATTTAAGAACAATTCATTATACGATTAAACTTTCCATCACATAATATAATAACATGCAAAAAAGGACTACTCGGTTAAACAAATCCATAAAGGAAAATAATTGTCTCACAATTAAAGCAAATAATTAAATAAATCAGAATTCATATATTATCAATAGGACATGCTAAACTATTGATGCTGGTTCAGATTGTTGTGGAGACGTGCCACCTTGACTCGATACGAACTTATGCATTAGTATCTCAAATTGAGAAAGCTTAGCACGCATATCCAATAATTCTTGCTCCTGCTTTTGTATTTGCTCTCGAAGGGCTATTGATCCAGTATCAATCGATGTCAAATGAACAGAGTGGTTTTAGGCAGGTTTTGGACCATGTCCAAGTCCTCTAATGTATCCTTTAGATTTTCCTAAAACTTGTTGCATAATCTCAAGTTCAGTGGGGGCATCAGATCCATCTGGAACAGGTTGCTCTTTAATCTGAAGCATCATCTCCTATATATAAGTAAAGAGAGAGAAGAAGAGATATATGTTAATAACTGAATACATATAAAATCTCAATAACGATGAATAAATTGTTAATATACTTACATATCTTGTTCGCGCTTCATCGTTTACCCAGCCTTTCTTCTCATTATAATGAGTCTCATAATAAAGTTCTATTTCTCCTTGTGCGTTGTCTTTAGTTATTGATCTCTGTTTGAAGTAATATGTATCGTGTTACATAAATATATTTTTATTCATAAATTCGAAAGAAAATATTACCTTTTCTTCAAGACGTGCAACAAATGATTTTGATCCGCCACGATGATTATATTTAATGCAGTTGTGGATTGATACATTACGCGTAGATAGTGCCTGCATTTAATTCATATATGAAATAAATAATTAACTCATTATTATAATTTATTATTTTTCATTATATTAATTATTTTAACATGGCGTATAAATTATGCGATTATTCATATTTACAAGTGTAAATATTTTTTTTTTAAAAAAAAATACCTGAAATTCAGGGGTAGACCAATATTGACATAGCCATTCCCAATCAACTTGAGTTACAAAAGGTGGGCAATTCTTTATTGCCTCATCCAATGTTTTTTCATTGAAATATTTCTCTTTGAGTCTACATCTATAATCACGACATCTTCTCGCTAAAGTATCGTTCACACATTTATGGACATGCTCAACTGTCAAATCAAGCTTGAACTTTGCCTACCAAAAAAGAAAAAGTGTATATAAAAATAAATTATTTATTAAAATATGGGAAACTAATAACTATTCAACAAAATTTTGTAAAACGTTAATTTGTTTATGACATACCAAAACTCGATCATATAATTTATTCTTCTCTTCATTGGGTATGTCGATCCATCTTTTGTAACGGAGTGGAGCAAATGATCGAACGACATAGTCACACTCACTAGCTAAACGTGCTTGCTGATTTCCAATCGCTCTTCCCATTGTTTTAGAAATCTCCAATGATATTTTTTCAGCTGCACTGACGATATCATCAGTGCCCTTGCCTCTTGTAAGACCACGCCCCATCCTCTTCAAAGAATGGGAATCTATAGACATTAGGATGATTTTATATCAATTGAATGTATACGTTAGGATGATTTTATATCATAAACATTAAGATAAATGATTACCGTTGGAATTGAGAATGGTCTCATGGGTCAATGTGGTTGCTTGTGATGAATTAAGTTGAGGCTGAGGCTGAGGCTGAGCTTGAGTTGAGATAATGGGGCAGGAACCTGAAGAGGTTGAGTTAATGGAGTAGGAATTTGGACATTACTCGTTTGAGACAATGGATCCTTGCATGATGCCTTCGACAAGGAAACGTCTGAAGGCGGCTCGTATAATTTACTAAGCACTCTATTTTTCTTGCCAATTCTTGTTCGAGAAGCCATTATCTATCAAGAAAAAAAAAAGGATCTGGACCATTGTTTAACAATGTTTAAGTATTTAGACTTAGTAAAAAAGGATATGCTAAGTTTTCTACCTTTGTTTCTGCCAATGTAATAAGAAGACAAAAGCAAAATTTACTCCTTCCAAAAATACAAAATTACTCAGGAAATCAAAGCAACGGAGTTCAAAATTTTACTTCCGACATACAATCTCCCTCCCAAGTATTCAGGTGCCACCCAACCTAACATATCAATACTTTGGAAATAATTAGTAAGAACGAGGCTAGATTTATACTGAAATTATACTTTGGACATTATCATTCATTCCTATTAAGGGCCAGGAAAAACGTATTCCAAAAAGCTGCAAACTTATTTCGAGCTCTTTGAAGCTCTATTGTTTACAGCTCAAGGCCTGGGAGGGAAGATCAAAGAATCAGGCCCAGTTAACAAGTAGCTAACAACTTGTATTTCGGCACTTTCACGGTGAGGAAAAGTGACCAGATTTTCGAGCTCTGTCTTACGTGGAAGGAGTCTAATTTTCTATCAGCAACAGGCTCTGAAATGCTGATCAGGTTTAAAAAAAAAACTAACAAGAGTTTGAGGTTATTGTTAAAATATAGGTAATCGTTAGAACTAACGGGAGCAAACACATTACACTCATTTTTATTAGTTCAAAGTAGGACTATAGGACCAGAAATTTTCCTTAACAGAACCCAAATCTTGTAACCTCTGAATCACAGCAAACACATTTACAGCAAAGAAAAAAATCTTGAACTCCATTGCTGAATCTGGTTCTCAACAAAGAAAAATTTACAGTAACTATAAAACCAGACACAACAGGTTATTCATAATTTCTGAATGTTTGATTCTTCAAAAAACAACAGGTTATAAACGTCAAAAAGCAACAGATTATTCGTCAAAAAGCAACAGGTTATAAACGTCATGCAAATAGGATGAATTTATTGGTAGAAATCTATTCATCATTTCCGAATGTTTTTTCTTCTTATCATCAATCATATTCAACAAAACTTCATAAACATGAGATGGGAAAACTGATCTGTTCACCTACCTGGATCGTGAATTCTTGTATCAAAGACCTTTGATTAACGACCAAGAGAATTTCCAAATGAGTCAACATGAAACAAAGAAATGAAAATAAATTAGACGAAGAAACTAAAAATAAAATAGATCAAGAAGAAACCGAAAATACAAAATATAAAATTGAATCATTAGTCTCGAGAACTTACAGAATTAAAGAAGCTGAAAACGTGCAGGAAAAAATGAAAAACACTTCATTACTTATAGATAGAGATGATGAAAACAAAGAGGGAAGCAGAAATTTTCCCTCAAGATTGATAAACGATTGGTGTTACCCGTTTTTTCTGGATTTATTTAAAAAGGAAAAAAGGTTTAAAACTATTGGTATACCCTTCTTTTATGGATTTATTTAAAATGACAAAAATTTTTTGTTTGCACTTTAGAGGGAAAATAAACTTATAACACTCCCATTTTTTTCGAGTAGGAGTATGTAATGATATAAGACTTCTATTTTATTTTATACAAATTTAATTTTATAATTGAAAAACATTATTAATTTTTGTTATTCATATAGTGACATATAGTTGATCATGTTTGATGTAGGACGATTGGGGTTAGAGATTGAAGGAGAATTGAACAAGAAAATGTGAAAAAGGGGGCAAGAAAACAGGTGCTAACTTCAAACGGGCATAACTTTTAGCTCGAACGTCAGAATTTCTATTATAATATGTTTTCGGAAACGGGAAGCAGAGCCCCATGCCGTAGCAACCGGCAAAGCCCGGTTGAGGTCGTTTTCAACCTCAAAATCGCAGTTAAAGTTTGGTCGGCTCAAAATTTTTCGAATTGAATTAACATCATTCCGTTTTGAACTAAAATTGTTCTTCTTGGTGGATTCCAATTTTCGTTCTACGCCGATAAATCTTATACTTCCGTTATGCGTCAAGGTTACTATTGAAGATCAAAGCAACATATTTGGAACGCTCGGGTGGTCGGCGTTTGGAGAAAATAGCGTAACGTTTGCATTCGGTGTCTATTTTGGGCCCATAACCCCATTCCGGAAAGCTAGCAACGATTCAGAATGATGGATTTGAAACGTTTGAAGTCATTTGCTAGTCAAAACGTTACTTAAAGTTTCTTAGTTCAATATTTTCACTATTTATTTATTCTACTTTGTTGTCTAACCCATTAACGGACTGCTGACCTAGTAGGTTATCCATCGTGTTCGCATTGAAGAGCCAAAAAGGTATTGTAGGATTGTTCATGAAATAAGAAAATCGTTTGTTTTCTTAAGGTCAATTATTTGTTACAAGTGCATTTCAATTACACTAACTATTCTCCGACATACTCCCAAACCTAGTAAAAAGTTACCGATATAGTGAATTTATATGAATCAAAGGCGAACACTAGACCGACAATTCGTCTTTTCTCACTATGCTAAGAATTGTTACCTTTATTGTCTTACTTATTTGGATATTATTGCCCGGCCATCGACCCCCTATAACATTATCAGTGAATAAGTTGTGGATTGCTTAACACTTGCCAAGACACGACAACCGTTAGGGAAAATAACCCAAGATTGGAGCTAATATTGATCTGTAAGGTTGAATTTCAATTGAACTTATAGTTTTCAGATTAAATTAGTGATCTCCAAGAAGTATCCCTCCTCAACATGTTGCCTTGTCCACTGCTAGTTACATGAGACAATTCAAAAGGCGTTTACCGTAGTAAATTATCTTTAATATAAATTCATGCAAGGGGTAAAAATATTTTGGTTACTTTGTTTTAAAAATATTTTTGTTACTTTTTTAAAAAAATATTTTTTTTATAAAATTATTTTTGTCACTTTGTTTTAAAAATATTTTTATCACTTTGTTTTAAAAATATTTTTTTTATAAAAATATTTTTGTTATAAACATATTTTTGTTATAAACATATTTTTGTTATAAAAATAGTTTTGTTTTAAAAGTATTTTTGTTATATTTTTTTGTTTTTTAAAAATATTTTCGTTACTTTGTTTTAAAAATATTTTTTGTTTTAAAAACATTTTTGTTTTAATTCCAGGACCACATGCACCAGGAAGAGATATTGATGTTTATTTGAGACCACTAGTGGATGAGTTGAAAGAATTATGGGAAGTTGGTGTTGACACGTTTGATGCTTATAGTGGTCAAATGTTTCCTATGCATGTAGCTATAATGTGGACCATTAATGATTTGCCTGGTTATGGAAATGTATCAGGATGGAGCACTAAGGGATACAAAGCTTGTCCAGTATGTAATGAGAATACTTCTTCGCATAGGTTACGTAGTAAAATATGTTTTATGGGTCATCGACGTTATTTGCCACTTAACCATCTTTGGAGAAAAAGTAAATTACATGATGGTAAATGGGAATTACGACCACCACCCAAAAAGTTATCAGGAGATGATATTTTAAAGCAATTACATGCTGTGAGGTATGGGAAACCTGGAAAGCACCCTAGTAATAAAGATAGAAAAAGAAAACGAACTCCAGATGAGATAAACTGGACAAAAAAAAAGCATTTTCTTCGAGTTGGAGTATTGGTCGAAGTTGAAACTAAGACACAATTTAGATGTGATGCATATTGAGAAGAACGTGTGCGATAATATTGTTGGAACATTGTTGAATGTTGAAGGGAAGACAAAAGATACGGATAAGGCTAGATTGGATTTGCAAGATATGAATATTAGAAAAGAATTGCATTTAAAACCACATGGTAATGGATTTATGAAACCTCATGCTTCTTACACATTAACGTTGCAGGAAAAAAAATATTTTGCAAGTTCTTGAAATCTGTGAAGTTTCCTGATGGATATGCATCAAATATTTCTAAATGTGTACGCGAAAATGAAGGCAAAATATCAGGTTTGAAAACTCATGATTGTCATGTGCTGTTACAACAACTTCTTCCCATTGTTATTCGAAAATTTTTGCGAAAGGAAGTGTGTACTGCAATAGTAGAGCTCTGTTGTTTTTTTAAACAATTATGTTCAAGAACATTGAATATAAATGATTTAGAGAAATTGGAAGAAGGGATTTGATAAGGATGAATCCTCTTCTGATTCTTCCCTTGATCTTAGATGATTTGTACTATCATTCCTTTCCTAGTTTGTAGGATATTCTCACGTATCAATTATATTGATTTGTTTCCTAATATGAAGGATTTCCCAACTGTACATACATTCTATATAATGAGAATTGTTCACCGCAATATTCATTGAGGATTCCAGCCATTTCACACACAGGTTATTAAACCTTTATATGGTATCAGAGCCAAATTTAGGCCAAAAAAAAAAACTTTTTCTTCGATCTTTTCCATGGCTGCTTCATCCTTCTCATCTTCACTTCCACTCAACACGATGGTGCATATGCTCACCATCAAACTGACCTTCTCTAATTATTTGTTATGGAGAAATCAGTTTATTCCACTGTTAACCACTCAAGATCTTCTTGGATTTCTGGATGGTAGTATCACAGCTCCTTCTCCCAAGGTTACTAACTCTGATGGCACCACCCAGGTAAATCCAGCCTATACTTCCTGGCTGAATACAGATCAGACTCTCCTAAGTCTCCTCTATTCTTCTCTCACAGAGGAATCTATGAGTGAGGTAATTGGTTTGAGTCATGCACACGAGGCCTGGACTACTCTTGAAGCCTCTTTCTCCCACAAATCCAAGACTCGAGAACTCCAACTTAAGGACGAGCTTCAACTGATGCAGCGAGGCTCGAAATCAGTGGCTGAATTTTCCCGACTCTTCAAAGGGCTTTGTGATCAACTGGCTGCAATCGGTCGTCCCATTGACGACCAGGATAAAGTCCATTGGTTTTTGAGAGCCTTGGGGCCCGATTACAAGATCTTTTCAACTACGATGCTTTCCCAGTTTCCATTACCTTCTTTTGCAGACATCATTCCGAAAGCTTTGAGCCATGAGATTTTTGAGCGATCTGTGTCTCAACAGTCTATCAACTCGGCATTTTATGCTCAGCAGAATTCCTCCATCAGATCAACCAACATCAAGAGAGGAAAACCAAAACCTTTCTCTGACTCTACTTTGAAATCGTCCAATTCTTCTCCTGTTTATTGCCAAATTTGCGACAAGGAGGGTCACTTAGCTAAACGCTGCTGGACATTTATTAATCTCAAGAAAAGACAGTCTGTCAACCTTGCCAAGGCTTTTACCGCTTGTTCAATTTCGGACTCTGCCGACTCTAATTGGTATCCGGACTCTGGTGCAACCTCGCACATGACAAATGATCCCGAGGGTGTAGATGTTCCTGTTATCTATTCTGGTAATGAAAGGGTGATGGTTGGTAATGGTCAGTCACTTCCTATTTCTCACACTGGTTCCATTTCTACTTTAGTTCCAAAAAGCTCACTTCTTTTATCCAATGTTTTAGTTGTTCCTGGCATTAAGAAAAACCTTATTTCCATCAGTCAACTTACAAAGGATAATAACTGTTCTGTCACCTTTTCTTCTTCTGGTTTTATTATACAGGATCAGGCCACAAGAGTAGTGCTGGGGGTCGGCAAATGTGAGAATGGCCTGTATGCGCTTGATCAGAATCATCATGCCTTTACTTCCGTCGTTTCCTCCAATAAGCCACGTGCCTCTGTCCATTTATGGCATGCTCGTCTTGGCCACCCTAGTTTTCGTACTGTTGACTCTCTTTCCAAGTCTGGTTTTATTTCCTGTAGTGATAAATTGAAGGGTTTGGATTCCAGTTTATGTGTTGGCTGTAATCTTGGCAAGAGCCATCGTTTACCCTTCTCATCTAATAATAATCGTTGTGTTTTACCCTTTGATCGATTACACTGTGATTTATGGGGCCCTTCACCTATATGTTCACCTACTGGATTTCGATATTATGCGGTTTTCATTGATGACTGTACAAGATTTAGTTGGTTTTTCCCATTAAAACAAAAATCTGAATTTTTAGACACCTTTGTTCATTTTCAACATTATATTGAGACTCAATTTTCTTCCAAAATTAAGTCTTTCCAGTGTGATGGTGGAACTGAATTTACAAATAATAAATTCCGCTCTCACCTTACATCCTGTGGTATTACGTTACGCATTGCTTGCCCTTACACACCGAGTCAAAATGGAATTGCTGAACGTAAACACCGACATGTTACTGAAACTGGTCTCACCCTTATGTTTCATGCTCGTGTTCAGTTGTCTCTTTAGGTTGAGGCTTTCTCTACAGCAGTTTATCTCATCAACCGACTCCCATCGCAAACTCTTGATGGCAAAACTACATACGAGCTCCTTTTTGGTAAACAACCTGACTACTCTATGCTCCGTACTTTTGGATGTCTATGCTTTCCTTATTTACGAGATTATGCTCCTAACAAATTATCTCCCAAATCCTCACCTTGTGTCTTTATAGGTTACAGCCCCATTCACAAAGGATTTCGCTGTTTTGACCGCAAGACACAACGTATTTATGTCTCTCGACATGTCCAATTTTATGAAACAATTTTCCCTTATGCAGGTGATGATATACAACACCTTCCCAGCTCAACACCTTATATTACTTTCTCTGATTTTTTGGAGTCTAATAATGATGTGTCTCTTGCCTCTCCGGATTTGTTGCTATCATCCCCGGTTTCGGATCCTATTTGTTTGCCATGTAGTGATGGTCTTGGTGACTCTTTTCCCCAGAACTCTCCTGCTGTGTCTACCGTCCCTTCTCCCAGTCCGCCCACATCGTCTATTTCCATACCAACGCCTTGTACCAACACTCACCCAATGGTTACTAGAGGAAAAGCTGGTATATTTAAATCTAAAGCCTATCATGCATTGACAATTACACCTTCTTCTCAGTTTTTTCAGGCTCTTCTTGCACTAAAAGAGCCTCGGGGTTTCAAATCTGCTGCTAAACAACCTGAATGGCTCTCGGCTATGGATGATGAGATACAAGCTTTGAAGAAAAATGATACTTGGGATCTTGTGCCTCGTCCTCACAATCATAATGTGGTTGGTTGTCGTTGGATCTTTAAGACCAAACTCCGTGCCGATGGTTCCATTGAGCGTCATAAAGCTCGCCTTGTGGCTAAGGGTTTCTCTCAGATTCGTGGCCTTGATTTTGAAGATACATTCAGCCCTGTGGTGCGCCCAGCTACTGTTCGTATTATACTATCAATTGCAGTCACTTCTGGATGGCCCTTACATCAATTAGATGTTAAGAATGCCTTTCTCCATGGTCACATTTATGAAGAAGTATACATGGATCAACCACCTGGCTTCATTGATCCACAGTTCCCTCAACACGTGTGTCGCTTGAAGCGTGCTCTTTATGGACTCAAACAAGCCCCTCGTGCTTGGTTCCAACGCTTCAGTTCTTTTTTGATGAAACTTGGTTTTCTTTTGAGTCAGGCTGATTCTTCTCTATTTATCCATCATACCTCCGCAAGCACAATTTATCTACTGCTATATGTCGATGATATGGTGGTTACTGGTAACAATCCCACTCTGATAACGACTCTTATCACATAATTGTCCAAAGAATTTGCTATGAAAGATTTGGGTGCTCTACACTATTTCCTTGGTGTCGAAGTCCAATCTAACTCTCAAGGCTTATTTCTTAGCCAAACCAAGTATTCTCTGGATCTACTCCAACGTGCTGACATGGTTGAAGCCAAACCCATAACCACACCTTTTATAGTTGGCCAACATCTCTCCACTGCAGGGAAGCTCTTTTCGGATCCCACCCTTTTTCGGTCTCTTGCTGGAGCTCTACAATATTTGACAATTACTCGACCTGGTCTCTCCTTCAGTGTCAATTCCATTTGCCAGTACATGCATGCTCCAACCGAAGATCATTTTCGTGCACTCAAACGCATTTTGCGTTATGTTAAAGGCTCGGTTCATCATGGTCTTCAACTTCACTGCACCCCCTCCCGTGAGTTGCTTGCTTATTCTGATGCTGATTGGGCGGGTTGTCCTGATACACGTCGATCTACCACCGGCTATGTTATATTCTTGGGAACTAATCTTATCTCTTGGTGCTCCAAGAAACAATCCACTGTTTCTCACTCCAGTGCCGAAGCTGAGTATCGATCCTTAGCCGTTGCTACTGCTGAAGTTGCTTGGATTATTCAGCTACTACGTGATCTCCATCTTCAATTGCCTTCCCCTCCAAAAATATTATGTGATAACAAAAGTGCTATTTTTATGGCAGTCAATCCTGTCACTCGGCCTCGATCTAAGCATATTGCGATTGACTACCATTTTGTTCGTGAACTGATTGCAAATGATTCTTTAAAGGTCGCCTTTGTTCCTTCACATCTCCAGCTTGCCGATTCCTTTACCAAGGGAGTCCCTAAGCCTCAGTTCCTACTTTTTCGTAACAAGCTTCACGTACTTCCTTCTGCCACTCTCAGCTTGCAGGGGGGTGATAAGGATGAATCCTTTTCTGATTCTTCCCTTGATCTTAGATGATTTGTACTATCATTCCTTTCCTAGTTTGTAGGATATTCTCACGTATCAATTATATTGATTTGTTTCCTAATATGAAGGATCTCCCAACTGTACATACATTCTATATAATGAGAATTGTTCACCTCAATATTCATTGAGGATTCCATCCATTTCACACACAGGTTATTAAACCTTTATAGGATTGTTATAATTTTATGTAAACTAGAACGAATTTTCCCACCAGCATTTTTTGATGTAATGGTTCATTTAGTTGTTCACCTACAATTGCTGAAGCATATATTGTTAATGAGTCTTTAACTTTTTGCTCGATGTATCTCAACGACATTGAAACAAGATTTAATCGACCTGAGCGCAATGACGATGGTGGGACTCCATCTGCAAGCTTGTCTGTTTTCTCTCAAAATACTAGACTATTAGGTCATGCAGAACCAAAGTTACTTTCGAAACAGGAAATTGATAAAGCCCATTGGTATGTCCTAAATAATTGTGATGAAGTTCGGCAATATTTAGAGTGAGTTCTTAATCAACTTTTAATTTTTTTTTGCTATTAATTACTAATGTATTGTAGTATTTAATTGAATGTTCCTTTTGTAGTGAACATATGGAGCTATTGCAACAACAAAATCATAACAATTTGGAACAAAAACAAGAAGAATTGTTTCCTGGATGGTTTGCTTCACGTGTAAGTTATAATGCATGTATTATTTATTTATTAATGCAACGTATCATTCCTGGATGGTTGAAGGTATATTGATTAATATTTTTTGTTAGCACAGATAACGAGATTATATAATCAAACAGATTCAATTGTGAGCAAAGAATTGTATGCATTAGCATGTAAACCGGATTTTAGAATATTTTCCTATTCGGGTTGTATTGCTAATGGGGTACGATTCCTTGTTAAAGATCGAGATGATTGTCGTACAACACAAAATAGTGGAATGATGGCGCCGGGAGATGACATCAATTTTTTTGGTATACTATGTGACGTTATTGAGTTGGTATACATTTTTGACTACCGCGTCACTTTGTTCCAGTGTAATTGGTATGATAATAATCCAAAACAAAAAAGAACAGTTGTAGATTACCATCTTACTTCTATCAATGTGAATCGCAAATGGTACACGAATGATTCCTACATACTTGGCATCCAAGCACAACAGGTATTTTATATGGATGATCTAGTGTTGGGTCCACAATGGAAAGTATGGAAAAGGTACAACATAGAGGCATATGGGACATTCCTGAAAAAAAGGATGAGGGTAGTGAACAAGTAATATTTCAGGAAAATGAAACATCAGATATTGTCTTGGCAATACAACAGGAAGATCTTGATACTCAAGTATGCCATAGAGGAGATGTAGATCTAGATATTATTGAAAATGAAGCACTAAATAAAAATATGAATAATGTTATATATGATAATTCGGAAGAGGAAGATGATACATTGAATGAATATTACAGTGAAGATGAGAAATCTCTAGATGGTGAAGATGATAATGCTGATAGTCATACTGGTAAGTATAATGAATCATGCTCTTTTTTGCATAATGTTTTTCTATTATATTGGTAAGCATAATGACTATCTAAATTTTTCCTTTCCTATGTAGATTCGAGTACTGACGATGCATCTATCGAGAGTTGATAAGATTTCTTTATCGACATTTAAGGTTAGAGCAACTGACTATTGAGATATAGTTGATTGCTTATTGTGATGATTGTTGATCTTGTCCTATAGCAATTACTCAAATATTATTGTGGAGTTTGGGTGTCCGGTGAGGTTTTTGTTATTTCTTCCATATTTATAGTTCTATTTTCTACTTTTCAAGTTTGGTGAACTATTCTAAGTAGTTTGGCCTTTGAAATTTGTATTTGTTTTGATCTTGGAGGTAATCAAGTTGTGTAGTGGATTTTCTTTTTCCTTTTTATGTTGTCTTAGATTGCAATTGAAATATTTGAGCTCTAGAAGCAATTGGTTTTAAATTGCAACTTTTATAAAGCTTAGTCTTACTTTGGATCAACTGAACAATTAATTGTTTAGAATTATGTAATTGGTGGCACATTTTCTGTATTATTAGGATATTCGTTTTATTTGTTGTGTATACAATGCAAGTTTCCATTTTGTTTTTTATAAAATTGAATTGCAGATTGTAGATTGTGTTAAATTTTGGATTGTGAACTATGCAAAATTTAGCCTTCGATTTGATCCTTGATAGTCATTAATTAGTTGGTGATGGCTATGATTGATCTGTGATTTATCTTTGTAATGTTTATTGGTAAGTAGTAGGAATCTTGTTTAGCTAATGATTGAGACATTTCTTAGGTGATTTGTTTCTATCTGGAAGGTCTTTAGTTGTTAGTATTTGGAAGGAGTTCTAAGGAACTTTCGGGTTGCTTATGGTTCGAAGGTCCGGATTGGATACCAGGTAGATGATATTTTTGTTATTCTAAAAAGACTTGCCTAGTTTTTTTGGTAACAATTTGTTAATAATTTATTTGTTTTCCCTACATTAGGGGGTTCCAGGTACTTGTTATGAGACTGTTGCAGTAAAATCTTATCCGGAGTGCGAAAATGTCCCATGTCATTAGTTTGAGACTGCGTTGGTGTAATAATTTTTTCACAAATGCCCATTTAGATTTTCTCAATCATCTTAACTACGATTTGCTGCTCCGTCATAAATTGATCTATATTTATTTCGTTGACAGTAATATGATTTTTTTTTTCATTTCATAAAGTTGCGAGTTATTTCTAATAAGGTAGGTTACATTTTCTTATAAATGTGCACCACAGTAATGATTCCATTGCGACGAAATAAATCTAAAATTATGTGTTTAAAATAAAATTATTTGTTTAGAATTATGTGTTTAAAATAAAATTATTTGTTTAAAATTATGTGTTTAAATTGAATCAATTAGGCGATAATTGTACATCGTTGAAGCGATAATAAATGTTTATTGTCACAAAATACTTTGCGCAATAATTTTATATGTTGTAAAATAAAATATGCGACATATATAAATAATCACGAAATAAATTAGGCAACAACTATACTCGTTGCACAAACGATGGCACGATAGACTCTTTGTGTTAATTCATATTTTCTGCGGCAAATAAATAGTGTTGCTATGTTGTTAATGTGATGAATGGTTGAAAGTTATCACAAAATACGTTCGGCGACTCAACATTCGAAACAAACATATTTGTCGTAAAAACTTTATTGGAACATTAGTTGCGACAACCCTTTAAATTTTTCACGACATATATACATTGCGACGACATTATGGCTACAGATATTGTGTTGCCATTTCATATTTTCAGCGTCAAACAAATAGTGTCGCAATTTTGTTACTGCGATGAATGGTCGAAAGTTGTCGCAAAATACGTTCGGTGACTCAACATTCGAAACAAACACACTTGTCACCCTTTAATTTTTTCGCGACATATATACATTGCGACGACATTATGGCTACAAAAATTGTGTTGCCATTTCATATTTTTCGCGTCAAACAAATAGTGTCGCAATTTTGTTACTGAGATGAATGGTCGAAAGTTGTCGCAAAATACGTTCGGTGACTTAACATTCGAAACAAACACACATGTCGCCCTTCAATTTTTTCGCGACATATATACATTGCGACGACATTATGGCTACAAGTATTGTGTTGCCATTTCATATTTTTCGCGTCAAACAAACAGTGTCGCGATTTTATTACTGCAATGAATGGTCGAAAGTTGTCCCAAAATATGTTCAGTAACTCAACATTCGAAATGAACATATTTGTCGTAAAAACTTTATTGGAACATTAGTTGCGACAAACACACTTGTCGCCCTTTAAATTTTTTGCGACATATATACATTGCGACGACATTATGGCTACAGATATTGTGTTGCCATTTCGTATTTTCTGCGTCAAACAAATAGTGTCGCGATTTTGATACTGCGACGAATGTACGAAAGTCGTCGCAAAACACATTCTGTGACTTATATAGAGCGACAATACCCGCAACAAACGTATTGTTGTCGCTAAATTACTTTTGTAACAAAAACTCAATTTTTGCGACAACATTTGTTTGTCGCGAAATCGGTTTTTTTTTTTGTAGTGTTGCGAGGGCAACGCCCCTCGTGGGGGTTCGAGTGGCAAAGCCCCTGACGGGGATCGACTTGCCCGGTCAGGTCGCGGGGGTCGAGCTCGTGGGGGCTCAAAAGGAAATCTGATTTGTAAACAATTATGAGGTTTTATAACTTTTATTAATGTTTTTGAATTAAATCATTAATAAGTGAAATTGTATTTAGTTTGTGTAAAATGTAAACAAATGATATCTCACATAAATTTAAAAATAAGTGTTTGTAAATTTGGTTAATATTATTTATAGAAATTTATTATTGTTTGCAAAGTAATAATAATAATAATAATAATAATAATAATAATAATAATAATAATAATAATAATAATAATAATAATAATAATAATAATAATAATAATAATAATGCGGAGCAATTGATTTTTTTTTTTTTACATTCAAAGTAGATGTGGATTTTCTGAGTCCTATGCAATATAGCAATAACTACAACAAATGAAACTAAAAATTCATACTGAAAAATCCAAAACTCTCACCTGAGACATAGATAGATGCAGATACACATATATACCTAGAAGATAGAGTAAGGAAACTTTGATGGAAATGTGCTTTGTTCAGCTGTAGAAGTAGATGAGGATTTTCTGATTCCTCTGCAATATAGCAATAACTACAACAAATAAAACTAAAAATTCATACTCAAAAATTCAAAACATGGGGATTTTCTGGTTCCTCTGCAATATAGCAATAACTACAACAAATAAAACTAAAAATTCATACTCACAAATTCAAAACTCTCACCTGAGACATATATAGATGCAGATACACATATATACCTGGAAGATAGAATAAGGAAACTTTGATGGAAATGCATACTATAGCGTTGATTGCGAAGCATGAGCCTGTGTTTGAAATGAAATCGAGATACTGTCTTATTGCAATTAGTGTTAATAGGTTCGCATGTATATCAGTGGCAAGTCGGTTTGTAAATTTTTTTTATTATTATTATATTATGTAATAACTAAGTCAACATAAGCAATATTACCAAACCGGTTTCAAACCAATCAGTGTGAAAACTACTGTGACAAAAATGAACAGTAAATATCACATTCACTCTTTTAAGAGAAGGAGGGATTATATTTTTCATTCTTGATATGAACATTGTGTATTCATTGTTCTCGTTACAACTGACCCTTGCAAAAGTCTAACATAGGAGCTCCCAGAAATTCTCCGGAGATCTTCCATAAAATGAGATAAAATCCAGACTAATGGTCCATCCTCTTGTTGTAGGCCTTCAAAATTAAAATGGCCTATAACTTCATCATTACATTGAGGACTCCAATTGCCAAAGAGATTTCTTGGAAAAAATGTGCTAGAGGAGTAGAATGATGAAGTTGAAGGAACTGAATAGCATTTCTGAGTTGGTGTTGCGTTGGCCAATTTACAGTAAATTGAAAATAATTAAAAACATCATCTATGCGCTAATTTTCGCAATGATACTCGAGGCTACTGAGAGTAAACATTATTCTTCTCCTGCAATTGTTAATAACATACTCTTTCAGTCAATGAAAGCCTTCATAAAAGAAAAAACATAAAAGCACACTTGTTATTAACAGGAGTATATGTGATTTTATAGGGTTAAAAATACTATTAGTAACTCAAATTATAGCAAGACTTTCCTAAACTCAATATAATTTGCTTCGAATCTTATCATATTGTAATTCCCTTGTTTCAAGTGCATGTTCTGTGTCATCATTTAACATATTTGAAAATATCAAAAGAAGCTTTACAAATACCTTTTACGGATATCTCTAACATATAAAAGAGAAAATTAGAATTAACGAACACACGATTGGTGTAACGACCAGCGAGCTTACTTCTCCATGTCCAAGATCTTCTATGTCCTGACATGATCTTTTTGTATCCGTCATCCCTGAAATGTGGTCTAAACCATACTACCTTGGCTTGAAGATTGGTGGTAGTGGTAATCATCAGTGTTGGACTGCCCTCAAAAGTGAAATTAAAATGGTTACAAGAAATTAGACCTTAAAGTAGAATGGCTACAAGTAGCTCAACGACAATACCCATGATCATATAGACAGGTTACTAAAAGCTTTACGAAAAAAAAAACTCATAAGGAATCCGATTAACAGTTTGTTAGTCGAGTGGAGGAATTGGGGTACAATTGTAAGTTCATCATCAAACGTCATAACTATTTACATAAGCTTACAAAAACCCAGTGATTGATACATAGACTTGAACAAAGTTTGATCCTAGTAGTCAATACACAAGAACGTATACATGTTTCTATATGTTATTAAATGAATTCACTTATTTTTCATTATGTACCACTCGACTTTATGAAGCTCAAGTGCATTATTTACAGGATAGGTAACAAACTGATTTTAGGCAATAAGAGAACACCTTCAAATTTAATTAGGCTCAAAGCAGCTGGCCTTGTCGCCAAAAGAGAAATGCAAAATATTGTGTAACTCCAGCTAATATGCAGGTAACTGAAATGCCCAAAAGTTCCGGAATCAATTCATGGTACAGTATAGTTAGGCATCATGATGTATATTTGTCTGGGAAAACAAAAGAAACTGTGGCATCAACCTCTAGCGATATATCTTCTCATAATGTTAAGAAAAGGATTTTCCTATTATTAACTCTATTTGACATGTCAACTCAAGAAAACAATTTGCAACACTGGAAAATATAGGAATTTATTTTTCCGTCAAGGACAATGAAGAAATCAGAGTGGTAACTTAAAACTTAGTATCAAATAATTAATTGGAATAATTATGTGTCACGTTATAGACCCACAACCAGACTCTTACCTTTCCTCATCAGAAAACCAGATAAGACCAATACTTACCAAACGGGAACAAATAATCAACATGTATTTCACTTTTTCTTTTATAATCGAACAAAACAAAATAACTTGCAGTACTGCCAAAATCTGCTAGCACTTTTTTGCCATTTGTTACCGCGGCAGACCTAAGGCATGAACAACATTACACAGAATACCTTTGGAGAGAATTCCCTTTTTATCATGTAATTTCGGAGTATAAACTCAGAATTCCATTATGCTAAGATGATATAAATACTCCACAGATAGAACTTTGCACCAAAAAGACAACTCAGTAAGAAATCTTTTCATGTATTTGGGATAATTCCTTGATACTTCCATTGTTAATCAATGGAAACTGGAAAGATTCTTGAAAGATATCAAAAGTCATTTGAACGTTCCCTACAAACAAAGATACCACCTCTTTTTGTTATACCTAAATTATACTTGTACCCAATTTCCAGCAAAAGTATTCCAAACCCACAAGTCAATCTCAAAATCAAAACAAATAAACTCAAAAACTTTGCCCAAATTCAATACTTGCCTAGAAAACAATTAATTATACTATCTAAACAAGAAACCATATCCACACACAACTGATAATTATTTTAGCAGCAAAAATCAAACTATGTTTGAGCATCAATTTTCCATCAGAGACGAGCACAAATATATGATCAGTAACAAGATCAAAGCCAATAAAACAATCAAGAAACTTGAAAAAACTACACATCTAAATAGAATTCATTAGAGAGAGAGAGAGAGAGGCTAACATTTGATAAAGTCTGAAAATTGCCTCTTTGCACAACAAAGAAATAGAGTTCATTCAATTGTGCAACAAACCCACTTCGTGTTGGACAAAATAACAGTAAAGTGCAGAAAAACTTATCAACAGATCGAGTCTCGTGACAGCACGATGTCCTAAAGCGAAATTGCCCGTCGATAACTGCTGCGACCTCTGTGGACAATCACCTCCAGGATACAACGATCAAATAAACCAATTGTGCAGCAATCACAAAAGGTTTTCAGAACTCTCAAGTGTACTCCAGAAATGTGTAAAACTAAGAACAATATTTTTACTGTACTGTATAGAAATATATAATCTCGTTTTTCTTGTAATTTTCTAATACCCAAAAGTGTGTTTATATAGGCAGAAAGAAATGTAACTTCTTCCACCATGATCTAGTATTAAGTTGCAGATGTAATGGCCAATGGTAATGGGTATTAATACTGGGCAGTTAAAACATTCATATTCTACTGACTAGTTGACCCATTAAATAATTCCGAAAATTATTAAAAATAATAATAATAATTATTATTTTATTAGAATCAATAAAGCCCAAGGCCCCAAGACCCAATCAAAGACTTTTTAATATAGTACGTGAGGCGTGGCTCGAACACCTGACCTCCCACACAAATTCCACACTTTTCACCAGTTGGGCACTTCATCTTAATTAGTTATTTCTTTCACATATTATATTTATTGTATAAATATATAACACTTCGCTCAAAAGGAATATATATATTTTCAATACAACTTGGAATAAAACATGAATCAATTCTAAAAAAAAAAAAAGGGAGAAAAGACTACCAACCATGTATAGCCCATTTCACGTTACATAAAATCTATTTAATACACAAATTCAGTTTCAAGAAAACATTGCAAAATCAGAGGTGGGTCTTTTCTCATCAGCAGCTCAAATCTTTTACGAATTTACATTAATAAATAACCATGTATAGCCCATCTTCAGATGCAGTTAAATCCATCTACTAACAAAATACACAATATGCAGATGTATATAACACAAGCATACACGTATAAAATTCCCTGGTCGCTCATGGAAAACTCGAAACTCTGCAAAAAAAGATGGTCATTTGGGATGGTTGACAACAGATTTTTTCTAGCGAAATTAGAGCAGCATATAGAGAATTATGGAGAGAACTAGTCAGACGCACGTGCAATGTACGTGCTATCAGCGTAGTTGGCTACTTAATAACGTGGTTGTAAAAGAAAAAAATCAAAATAATTCACTTCATAGAAGATATTTGTCTACCAGCACTGTATGACATAGGACGATTCTTCTGAAAAATATTGAGTTCCCTTCAATATCCATTCTGACGTCATAAATTTACCATTTTTAATCGACCCAATAAAGTTAGCCAAATCAGTAAATTAAGAAAGCCTACAACCATAAAAATCACCGCATAAATTCCAAGAGATTTACCATAATCCCGTGGGTCAAAACAGTAAACTGGAAGCACAAATAATAAAACATGTACTCACTTTTGAAACTATTACCATAACATTCTCTAATTAATGAAATATAGTCCCATTAATAATATCAAATCTAAGAAGCATATATCCAGAATATTTATCAATATCACATATCCTCGTATTCTAAATCCTAATAAATCTAGTAACATGCTTCCAAATAACAAGCAAAAGAGATTAGTAACCATCACTACATGACAGAAAAAAGATCATTTCAGAGTAGCAAGTGTTTTTTCCTTTAATGAAAAAAAAAAAAAAATTCTGATTAGAAAATCCTTAATTTGTTTTCGACATAATAATTGAAAGAAAAATATAATTCCAATTTACTTCAACTAAAAATTTCTATACAATTTGCAAGCGAGTAAATTATAAACAAAAATAGCAATAATTCCCATAAAAAGATAGCAATAATTCTAATATATTTATCATAACCGCATTTCAAGATTTCAAAGGAAAATTGAAAAACATGATTTTATGTTTAATCATTCATGCAAGATAATTTTTGTTATTTAAACTTTATCAATCATATATTTATCATGGTCGCCCTTTAAACTCTTGAATAAATTTTAAATAGCTGAAAATGAACATTTGTAGTGTAAAATATCGAACCAAACATAAAAACTGAAGAAAAATAATTTTGAGATAAATTTGTGTGAGTATGGGGGTTGAGGATGTGGTAGAAAAGAAAAATTAACAATTATGATTTTACGTTTAATAATTTAAGATAATTTTTATATTTAAACTTAATCGACAATATATTTATTATTATCACATTTTAAGTTTTTTTAAAAAAAGTTAAATTGATCCAAAATTGATATTCATATCGTGAAATATCGAATCAAACGAAAAATTGTAGGAAAATAAAGTTCGAAAAAAAGGACATTGAAATGGGGTCGGGATTGAAAAAGAAACATAAACAATCACGACTTTACGCTTCACAATTAATGTAAAATTATTTTTGATATTTAAAATTTATCGATCATATATTTATCATGACCGCACTTCAACATTTTCAACAAATTTTAAATCGCTTAAAACGAATATTTGTAACTTAAAATACTGAATCAAACGTTTAAAAAAAAAAAAAAAGGCTTAGCCGAGCTTTTATATTTAAACTTAATTGACAATATATTTATTATCATCACATTTCAAATTTTTTTAAAAAGATTTAAATCGATCCAAATTGATATTTATATCATGAAATATCGAATCAAATGAAAAATTGTAGGAAAATAAAGTTCGAAAAAAGGACATTGGAATGAGGTCGAGATTGAAAAGAAACATAAATAATCACGACTTTATGTTTCACAATTAACGTAAAATTATTTTTGATATTTAAAATTTATCGATCATATATTTATCATAGCCGCACTTCAACATTTCCAATAAATTTTAAATCGCGTAAAACGAATATCTGTAACTTAAAATACTGAATCAAACGTAAAAAAAAAAAAAAAAAAAGCTTAGCCGAGCCGAGTCATAATGCCATTATTATATTTTAACCTAATCAACAATATATTTATTATTATCACATTTTATTTTTTTTAAAAAAAATTGAAATCGATCCAAATGAATATTCATATCGTGAAATATCGAATCAAATGAAAAATTGTAGGAAAATAAAGTTCGGAAAAAAGGACATTGGAATGAGGTTGAGATTGAAAAGAAACTTAAACAATCACGGCTTTACGTTTCTCAATTAATGTAAAATTATTTTGATATTTAAAATTTATCGATCATATATTTATCATGGCTGCACTTCAACGTTTCCAACAAATTTTAAATCGCTTAAAACGAATATCTGTAACTTAAAATACCGAATCAAACGTAAAAAAAAAAAAAAAAAAGTTAGCCGAGCCGAGCCGAGCCGAGCCGAGCCATAAAGCCATTTGGTATGGCTCGACAGTAACAAAATTAATCAAAGGAAAAAAAAATTAGCCGAGTCGAGCCATAAAACCGTTTGACTCGGCTTGGCTCAGTTCACAACTTAAAATACCAATTAATGTAAAATTATTTTTTATATTTAAAATTTATCGACCATATATTTATCATGGCCGCACTTCAATATTTCCAACAAATTTTAAATCGCTTAAAACGCATATTGGTAATTTAAAATATTGAATCAAAAAAAAAAAAGAAAAAAAAAAGCCTTAGACGGCTTAGTCGAGCCGATTCTGGCTCGGCTCGCGGATTCTGAAAGGAAAAAAAACTTAGTCGGCTCGGCTTCGCGGCTTATGAATAGTGCCCCCAAACTCACTCTTTTTATTATGTAGGAAAGACAAAAGAAGAAGAAAGGAGAAAATTTGCAGGATATGGGTGGTTGTGTGGGGGAAATGGAGGAGAAGAAAAGATGTATGGTTGATAGAGTGGGAAAATGGAGAAAGAGGTTGCGTGTGTAAGATTCAGGCATGTGGGAAAATTCAGAATGCCGTGTCAAACTATTGGTTTACATAACTACTATGTTCAAATTGAATCAAAAGAAAGAGAAATTTTTTTTTGAATTATGACGATAATGAGAAATCGCGACACATGGCAGCATCAACATTGCCTCTTTTATTTTACAGTGACCAGTCTTTTGCCCGTGAAATGCACAAAAATTGTTATTTTTAAGGTAACGTTAATGTGCTTGAGAAAGAAAGATTTAGACAATCATAAAATTCACCATTCATCCAATATTGGAGTGTTTTTTTTTTCTTTTTTTTTTTTTTTCTTTTTTTTATATGTGTAAAATGAATGACTCTTGATTCTTTTTAGCAGAATATGCTAGCTGATAGAATCATGTAACATCAGCATAGGGAAAATAACTAAAACATGACATTGTTTTGTTTCAACTGCCCAATTTCTCGTTCTTCTCCTAACTCGAATTTGTCGCTGAGGCTGTAGATGCTCTTTCGAAATCTGGAAATCGAAAACATGAAAAAGAGCCAAAATCTTTGGGAAAAAAAAAAAATTCCTTCTAAAGAAACAAAATTAAAAAGGTTCATGAGATTGTGGTGGCAAAGGATGAAGGTAGAAAGTGCCACCACGGGGAAGAAATGTTGGTGGTCATGGCATGAGTTTTGTCAAGTATTTATTCTCAATAATGAATACTAATGGTACATCCAAACACGATTTATTTTTTCTCTCTTTCACTTTTTGTCTTTTGTCATTAACTGATGGAATGACGTCTAGGAATGGATGTGCTTGCCTTTTAATCTAATCAATTAACGAAAATCCTGCAAGTTTTTGCACTGATTTTTAAAATATAAATATTATCAAAGAGCCCTATGGAGGCCAAGTGCAACAGTGGCGACAGATGTAGTAGTGCAGTTGGTTCAATGGTCCTACTCCTTTGGTTGAGTATAGGCCTTCCAACCACATCAAATATTATTCTTAATTAACAGCTATTAGGTATTATGGAAGTCAAAGCATAATTGAAAAGCTAGATACGTTTCCGGAAGGGACATGAAATTTGGACACACTTGTTTCTTTTTTTCTTTTTCTCAAGGACATCTCCAGACTTAATGGGACAAAAGGAAAAACAGCCCACAAAAAGGAATTCTCAGATCACCAGATTCACCCCTCAACACTGAAGTTCTAACCAAAACAATCACTAATTTTTAGCATTTACACAAAAGACTATCTAAATAAAATTCATGGTTGAATTCTCAAGAAAACAAATACCTGATTTTTAGTATTTAAAAATTCAAACAAATCATGTCTATGTATTTACCAATTACAATGCATGACATTCATGGGACTACTACTATTTAGTAACGTCGTGAACTTTTCATATTACCTATACTAATTCTGAATTCACTAATTCATTCCTCCATTGTCTTCTAAACAGGACAACTAAGAACGGTTACTTCCCAAATTTAACTGGAGATCAGTCCATCATACTCAATTTAAGAGAGTCCTCATCAAGCACAATCTTGAAACAATAATTGATCGCTAATTTTGTCCTCAAAAGCTCGTTTCTCACTCTGCATCTACTAAAAAATGAACGATGACAACTAATTCTCACCAACACACTTCGAAAGGCAGGAGTACCCAAATGACAACAGTATGTACACGTACCTAAAGGGCGTCAAACTCCCCAGTAATTCACTATGGTCCGTGAAAAAGGTCCCATTTGAGGAGGATACAGCTCAGGTTTTCCAAACCATGCTATTTGCTTTCAAATTCATATTTGAATACATTGAGCTCTATTTCACTTTTTAATGCAGTGCTTAGCGAAAGGATCACCTTACAAAATTATTAACCATAACTGAAATTGTGCTCCCTCACGCTAGAGTTTGTAATCTGTATGTTCTGCATTTTCTGTCCAAAAAGACTTGACCAATTTTCCATACACGACAAATTTATCTTTATAAATAAAAAGTGGGACAGGCAATCAGCAAAAGAAAGCAGAGAGATGGATTTATACAAAAGTAATATGACATACCTCGATATAGCGGCCACAATTCTGGCTTGAACCTGAGACATGCCAATTTCTTCTTGAATAAAGAACACATAGGAGGTTAAAGCTTTATAATAAAGAATAACACTCAAAACTTGTTTTTCATTAACGAAAGGTGTTACGGGTTAAAGGACAGAATGGACACGTGGCGTCACATCACGACGGTGGGACCAGCTTAATTCGATCAGGTTATAATTCTCTAGCTTCAGTTGTGGGTTCCGAGGCCCTTGCTACTATTCCGAGGCTCTCGCTATTACTCCGAGGCCCCTCCTTCTAACGTCTGAGGCCCATCAAAGGCCCACTTGCGAGGATTCGGCCATGATGAAAATCTCTAACAAATGATTGATGTGACTTTTGTGTAAAGTTTACTTATGTCTTGTCTCGTCAATGTCAGAGCATTTAATGTTAGTACAGCTAGGAGAGTCAACTTGATTGCTAGGATTTGATGCCTTGGCCGAGGAGATGAGGCCACGTGTAAATTGATCCAAAGGTCACAATTTGAGTTGTAACACTATAAATACCCCAACCATGTAACAAGGAAAGGACTAATGCAAAAATTAGAGGACAAACTGAATATTTTGGAGCTATATTTCTCTCCTTTCAGCACCCCTTTTACAACATTTTTCTACAACAAATCTTGTCATTTATCGATTGGTTTCTTATACAATCGTATTTCTTTTATGCCGGTGGCCTGAACGGAGACGTCTCGTGCCTTTTAGCCACTCCCACGCTCGTTTTCTGGAGTCCTCATGACCGTCGATCGGCATTAGCGTGTTGGATTAAGCTTACGTGTGCACGAGTGGGCCCGGCATCTGTTGGCAACATTTTTTGGGGTCAACAGATTGGCGCCGTCTGTGGGAAACGACACTATAACCACGAGCAACCCCGTGGAAAAAGCTTTCTGAAGCATTTTTGGGCATCCCCCTTGAAAAAGGATTTATTCTTCAAAGAAGAATAAGAGGAAGCCCCCGAAGTTCAAGTTTATTCAAGTTTCAAGAGACATGAGTTCAGAAGAAGAGGCTCCCCCCAGACGAACTAGAGAAGCTGACAATGAGGCCCCTGCGGTCCGACGCCGACCCCACCACCATCACAGGCGAGGTGGTAGGAGGTTGGCGGCCCAGCTTACTAGGGAAATGGCAACTATGGCAGCCAATATGAGGAGCATTACTAATCAAAACTTGGCGATGCAAGAGCTGTTGAGGCAAATGCAAGGCCAGGGAGGTCCCCCACCTCCCTCCTTTGTTCCACAAGGGCCATATCAACCTGATGAAGTTCAGAGTCAAAGAGTTTATTTCTCAAGGCAGTATAGGGGAGGAAGCCCAATAGAAAGGGAAGTTGGAGTCGATATTTCCTCCAATTATGCTTCCGGCCGACCTTCCGAGGCCCCGTTCAACATGGAGGATAATTTCCCTCCCGAATATGAGCCAGCACCGAGGCCCCAGAGGTCTGCCAGTGTGTTTGATAGGCTTAGCCCGATAGGTCAGAGGCGAAGACAAAGGAATGCAGCCCACGCTTCTAGGAATAGGCCACAGCCCCCACCTCCTGAGGTTCGGCAGCCGGAGGAAAGGCAAGAACGTGCCCCCCGTGCTATGCCACCCCGTCATGAACGCCTTAGGAGGGATGAGGAGGCTCGCAACCAGGCAGGACCCTCCACGCAACAGCCCAGGTATGAAGCTGAGGCTAATTATGATTCGGATGGTCCCCAGAGATCCTGTGACTTAGATGATGACGATGACAATCTGCCATTCTCAAGAGAGTTAAGGAATGCCCAGGTCCCAAATCATTATACTATGCCCAAAATACCCAAGTATGATGGGAGAGGAGTCCCAGCGAAGCACTTGAATAGCTACAAAACACACATGAGCCTGAGATGCGCCACTCCAGCTATTAAATGCAGAGCCTTCCATTTGACTCTAAGCGGAGCTGCTGAAATCTGGTATAGTAGGTTACCTCCTGGGAGCATTCGAAGTTGGCCAGAATTCAAAACTACTTTTTTGAAAAGATTTGCAGTAAGTAAAGAAGGCGAGGCCCCAATCCAACGCCTCCAAGACATGAGACAACAGCCAGAAGAAACTTTGAAAAGCTTTATGTCCTGTTTCACGGACGAAATGACTTGCTGTGTTCAAGTCACTGATCGTGAGGCTCTATCTGCCCTTAGGGGAGGCCTCAACATGAACACCTTGTTTTGGAGAGATGTGTAGAATCAAGATCCCCCAACTTATGATGCTTTGTTGGAGATGATGCGACGTGAAATCATCAACGAGGAACTGATAGAACATCGAAACATGGCAAGTAGGGGTCTACAACCCCAACAAAGGCAACGTGGTAGAGGTCCAACCTCCCACCTGATGGATCAGCAGTGGGGTCAACCCAATGTGGAAGTTGCCCAAGGCTCAGGGCAGGCACTTGCCGCAACCACATTGAATGCTGTGCCAACTTTGGCCTACGAGGACGTACCGACTACGGGTACCCCTGAAAACGCACGAACACAACAGGCCCCCCATAGAGGACGAGGCCGGGGAAGGAATTCGAATCAAGGCAGAGGCAACTCCCAAGGATATTGCACTTATCACCATTCCTACAGCCACGCCACTGCTGACTGTAGAGACATAGCTTTGCATCCCAGAAATTCGGATTCCAAAAGTAACAATCGGAACACCTCAAGACCGAGGAGCAGGCCCCCGCTGAGGCAAGATTCACGATCTAGGCGAGGCGAGGCCCCTTCCCATCACAGGGAAGCATCTCCTCGTGGAAGAGAAAGAGAAAGGAATAGAAACCCAAATGAACAGCAACGAAGGGACCATCGGGGCAGACCTGATGATGTTCCTGTTCACGAGATTGACACTATCTTTGGGGGGTCCTTATGTTGGTGGAAGCACCAGAAACTCTCAAAGGAACTATGTGCGAGAGGCAAGGGCTCCTCCATTGACTAGCTACATTGTGGGCAGCAGTTCGCGAAGGAGTCAATCGCCTCCGATTGTGTTTACACATGAAGATTCCAAAGGTATTCATTACCCTCACTGTGATGCTTTGGTAGTAAGAGCTGTGGTAGCCAGGAACGGACTGAGGCAAATGTTGGTAGACAATGGCAGTTCTGTGAACATCCTATTCGGATCTACTTTTGACAAAATGATCCTTGACCATGAGTTAACCCCCACCAACACTCCCTTATATGGTTTCACGGGGGACAGTATCATCCTAAGGGGCAAAATTACCCTAGCCGTAGAAATGGGAGCTCCATCCCTAGCAACCACATGTTTTATGGAATTTTTGATAGTGGACAGCAGGTCAGCCTATCATGGGGTATTGGGGAGGCCCGCATTGAAGGATTTGGGAGCTATCACCTCCATTCATCACCTATGCATGAAGTTCCAAACTGATAGGGGGGTGGCAACGGTCAAAGGAGACCAAAGAGGGGCAAGGGAATGCTACCTTAACTCTGTGAGGAAGGCTGAGCCTAGGGATATGCACATGGTGGCAGGCACCAGTAGCCTCGAATTACCAGCACTTGATGAACTCGATCCACGAATAACCGAGGCTGATTCCCAGGCAGCCTCTATGGAAGAGTTAGAAAGCTTTCCTATCGATTCAAAGGAACCAACCAAGCTGCTGCAGGTTGGAAGAAGTTTAGCTCCAAGATTCAAAGGGGAGCTTAAAGAATTTTTGTGCAAGAACCACGATGTCTTTGCTTGGAGGCATGAGGATATGGTAGGCATTGACCCTGGAGTCAGTTGCCACCACCTACAAATTGATCCTAAAGTTGCCCCGCACAGACAGAAGAGGCGAGCCCTTAACCCAGAGAGGTATGAGGCCTTGAAAGAGGAAGTGCAGAAGCTTATTAACAATGGCTTTATAAGGGAGGCCCTCTACCCAAGATGGATATCCAATCCGGTACTGGTGAAAAAGCACAATGGGAAGTGGAGGGTATGCATTGATTTTTCTGATCTCAATAAGGCATGTCCAAACGACAGCTTCCCACTTCCCAGAATTGATCAGTTGGTGGACTCCACTGCTGGACATGAGTCCCTGAGTTTCATGGATGCCTACTCTGGTTACAATCAAATTCCCATGTACTCAGGCGATGAGGAGCACACCTCGTTCATAACAGACCGAGGCCTTTATTGCTATAGAATGATGCATTTTGGATTAAAGAATGCTGGAGCAACTTACCAGAGGTTAGTAAACAAGATGTTTGCTAATTTGCTTGGGAAAACTATGGAGGTCTATGTAGATGATATGCTTGTTAAGAGTCTGAAAGTGGATGATCACATATCTCACCTCCATGAAACCTTTGAAGTTCTGCGAAAGTACCGCATGAAGTTGAATCCCCTAAAATGTGCATTCGGGGTAGCGTCAGGCAAGTTCTTAGGGTACATGGTCAATCAACGTGGTATCGAAGCAAATCCAGAAAAGATCCAAGCGTTAATTGAGATGAAATCCCCCCAGAAACCAAAGGAAGTGCAAAGTTTGACGGGTCGTGTGGCTGCTTTGAGCCGCTTCATATCGAAATCCACTGATAAGTGCCTCCCATTCTTCAGAATATTAAAGGGAGGACAGAAGTTTCAGTGGACTGAGGAGTGTGAAGAGGCTTTCCAGGGGCTCAAAAGGCACCTAGGGCAGGCCCCCCTCCTATCAAAACCCAAGCTTGGCGAGGTGCTACAACTTTACTTAGCAGTTTCCCTCGAGGTTATAAGTGCGGTACTGGTGAGAGAGGAGAATTCAACTCAGCTGCCTGTTTATTATATCAGCAAGGCTTTGATACCCCCTGAGACGTGATACCCAGACATGGAAAAATTAGCCTTGGCATTGATCATCGCTTCTCGTAAATTGAGGCCTTATTTTCAGGCTCACACCATTCATGTACTGACAAACTTTCCACTCAGACAAGTTCTACAAAAACCAGACGCCTCGGGTAGGCTACTGAAGTGGGCAATGGAGTTGAGCGAATTTGAAATCCTCTTCAAAGCCAGAACTGCTGTCAAAGGGCAAGTTTTAGCAGATTTTGTGGCAGAATTTACCAACGCTCCTGAAATTGGCCAGGAGGCGGAGCCTTCCGAGCCCCCAACATGGAATTTGTTCATAGACGGTTCGGCAGGGGAAACAGGCTCAGGCGCTGGCGTAGTTCTTATAAGTCCTGAAGGTCATACATTGAATAGTGCAGTACGGTTCGGCTTTAAGGCCACCAACAATGCTGCAGAATATGAGGCCCTCCTCACTGGCCTCAGGCTAGCCAAGAAAATGCAAGTAAAGAGGCTTCACATCAGCAGCGATTCCCAGCTTATAGTAGGACAGGTAAACGGCAACTTCGTGGCAAGGGACAAGGCCATGGCCTCATATCTCAAATTGGTAATGGGCCTACTCCCTTCCTTTGAGAAATTTGAATTAAGTCAGATACCACGCCTTGAAAACGCGCACGCTGATGCCTTATCTAAGCTTGCTAGCATCAAAGATTCTGAATTGTTGGCAGTGGTCCCAATTGAACACCTCCTCAGGCCGTCCACCACCGCAGAGGTGGTGATGTGGGTAGAAGGTACCCAAACTTGGATGCAACCTCTCATATCTTACCTCAAAGATCATTCCTTGCCTGATAATAAGGAAGATGCGTATAAAATACGTAGAAGGTCTGCCCATTTCCTGTTAATGGACAATGTCCTATATAAACGCGGATTCTCTGCACCTCTCCTTCGGTGCGTAGGAGAAGAAGAAGCTAATTATGTACTTAGGGAGATTCATGAGGGCATTTGTGGCAATCACTCCGGAGGATTAGCCTTGGCCAATAAAGCACTGAGGCAGGGATATTACTGGCCTATAAAGAAAAAAGATGCTTTCCAGTTTGTTCGCAAATGTGACAAGTGCCAACGTTTTGCCAACGTGCAGAGACGACCTTCCCAAGAGCTCACTACAGTATCCAGCCCATGGCCCTTCAGCAAGTGGGGTGTGGATCTCATTGGCCCATTGCCTAAGGGCAGGGGAGGCGCCAGTTTCGCCATAGTAGCTATCGATTATTTCACGAAATGGGTAGAAGCTGAGCCTCTGGCAAAGATCACTGAGGCCAATACTTCCAAATTTCTGTGGAAGAATATTATTTGTCGCTTCGGCATCCCTCACTCGATTGTCTCTGATAATGGCAAACAATTTGACAACCGGAAGGTCCGGGACCTCTGTGAAGAACTTGGAATCAGAAAACACTTCTCTACGCCTCATCACCCCCAGGCCAATGGCCAAGTGGAGGCCGTCAACAAGACCATCAAGCACACCCTGAAAAAGAAGCTTGATACAGCTAAGGGAGCTTGGGTAGATGAATTACCCCAGGTGCTATGGGCGATACGAACGACGAGCGTAACACCTACAGGGGAAACCCCTTTCTCCATGACTTATGGCGCTGAAGCGATGAGCCCAGTGGAGGTAGGATTACCCTCACCTAGAAGATTAAGCTTCAATGAGATATCCAATGAGGAACTTCGGAGGTGTGAACTTGATTTCCTTGAAGAAAAGAGGGATGATTCCCAGCTGAGGCTTGCAACCTACCAGAGGAAGATGAGTCGATACTACAACTCAAGGATGAAAAGGAGGTCCTTCCGCATAAACGACTTGGTCCTTCGCAGGGTTTTCCTATCCTCAAAGGAGCCGGGGGTAGGCACCCTAGGACCCAACTGGGAAGGACCCTACCAAATTGAAAAGGAAATTCGACCTGGCACTTACTGGATAAAAGACATAGATGGCAGAATTCAACCTCACCCGTGGAATGTTGAGCATCTGAGGATGTATTATCAATAAATGTAATCAGTAGCTGGATGTTGCTCCCCAGCCTTTATAAATAAACAAGTTTTCTCCAGTCTTCGTCAACTATCAAATAAGCGTGACCGCTTCGGAGGAGAGGATGGAACCTTAAAAGAAGGCCACCTCGTTCGAACTCCAAAGCGTACATCACAAGCCTCCCTTTGGTGAAGCTGAACGCCAAAGGGAGAAGCCTCTGCTTGGATGAACCATCCACCAAGTTGGGAAGCGTGGGCGCTTCGGAGGAGAGGATGGAACCTTAAAAGAAGGCCACCTCGTTCGAACTCCAAAGCGTACATCACAAGCCTCCCTTTGGTGAAGCTGAACGCCAAAGGGAGAAGCCTCTGCTTGGATGAACCATCCACCAAGCTGGGAAGCGTGGACGCTTCGGAGGAGAGGATGGAACCTTAAAAGAAGGCCACCTCGTTCGAACTCCAAAGCGTACATCACAAGCCTCGCTTTGGTGAAGCTGAACGCCAAAGGGAGAAGCCTCTGCTTGGATGAACCATCCACCAAGCTGGGAAGCGAGGGCGCTTCGGAGGAGAGGATGGAATCTTAAAAGAAGGCCACCTCGTTCGAACTCCAAAGCGTACATCACAAGCCTCCCTTTGGTGAAGCTGAACGCCAAAGGGAGAAGCCTCTGCTTGGATGAACCATCCACCAAGTTGGGAAGCGTGGGCGCTTCGGAGGAGAGGATGGAACCTTAAAAGAAGGCCACCTCGTTCGAACTCCAAAGCGTACATCACAAGCCTCCCTTTGGTGAAGCTGAACGCCAAAGGGAGAAGCCTCTGCTTGGATGAACCATCCACCAAGCTGGGAAGCGTGGGCGCTTCGGAGGAGAGGATGGAACCTTAAAAGAAGGCCACCTCGTTCAAACTCCAAAGCGTACATCACAAGCCTCCCTTTGGTGAAGCTGAACGCCAAAGGGAGAAGCCTCTGCTTGGATGAACCATCCACCAAGCGAGAGGGTAAGAACAATTTCATCACTTGGGAACGCGGGATTAAGAATTGAGTCAAGGTAGTTTCGGAATGATACCCTGGGAAAACAGTTGTCAAAAGTTTTATAAAGGAGCTTCAATTAAGTTACCTCAGATTTGTTAAGTTTGCTTTGTTGCTTTGCTGAATGGTTTGTTCAGTTATCCCATTCTAGTTAATTGTTTAAGTATGGCAAGGCCTTGATACTGTTGCATTAAGTTAAGTTCGAATAATCATCTCAAAGGTTATGTAGTAAGGCTCAGTGCAGTTCATTGTAGTAAAGACAAGTGGCAGCACAAAGATGAAGCAAAATCTGTGTTGTATTGATATGTTGAAGAAGTTACAAAACATTGAATTAAATTACAAACAAAATGCATCAAGGAGCAGGGGGTGGGGGAGCTGGAACATCCGCTGGTTGAGGCGCCTCCACAGGTTGGGGCTCTTCCGCAGGCACATCTTCAGGATCAAGTTCCACCACTTCACCTTCTTCAGCAGGCGTTTGGGGAACCTCTTCCTCCAAGAACTCAGCCTTTAGTTCAGAAACATCGAGCTCCGGATGCACTTCTCCCAACCTCTCGAAGACCTCTTTGTAGGCCACTTTGCTCCAATAGAGGCCGAAGCGACGATACTCCTCAGTATGGTGGAAGTTTGCTACGTAATTTCTCACCGCGATATCGCCCGCTTCGACCACATCAGCCTCATACTTCTTTACTTCGGCCTCGTGCCACTTCAGTTCCTTCTCCATGAACTGGTTGGCATCCCTTGCCCCAGCTAGCTCAAGGTTTGCCTTCTCCAGTGCTTCGGCAGTGACCTTCTGGTGGTTGTCAGAAATCTCCACCTTTTTAGTAAGGGCAGCCACCTCACACTGGCTCTCATGAACCTCCTTCTTTAGGGCCTCAATCTCTGCCAGGAGAGCATCGCGTTTCGAATCATCAACATCTCTCTGAATTCTCAGTTCGATGTTGGCCTCCTTCTTCTCCGCCAGCTCTGCATTCACTCTTTCCAGTTCATCGCGCGAGGCTCTATTCCTTGATTGAATATCTGCCAAAACAGTTTGGCATTCCAGTGCAACTCCGAATGCCCTGGCAGTTTGGCTCACCAAAGTAGTGGTGAGGTCCACCGCATCACAGGTGGCCACATAATTCTGCCACCTCTCCGTCCAGAACTTATTGAAGCCCTCAGTGGCCGCCATCACCTCCGGAGGCAGCGTTTCTATCACGGCAGGGGCTATTTTGTCCTCCCTACCCCTGTTGTCGATTTTTATATCCCGCAAGTGTACGGATCGTGACAAGTAATAAAGTGGACCTAAGAGTCCGGATTATCGTTCCCACGAGGACTATACTTTAGTCTTAATCTACTTTTCTTAACTCCTATTTGATGGGAATAAACAAATGAAGGATTGTGAATATTGATTTTCTAAATGAACTAAATGTCTAAAACAAATAAAAAGTATGCAGAAATAACAAATACAAATAGATCAAAGATTCATGTATGTAAGATGTATTAGGACAAAACAACTTCATCTAATGATCACCTTAGTTCACAAGTCAAGATTCTAGCCTAATGTAGTGTTCGGTCGAACTCTCCTACGGTATTCAATTTACCCCTCTCGAGTTCTCATTGAGCCTATTTAACTAATTTAATTCCATATCTCTATGCGAATTCTCCTTAGTTAAACGAGTTAAGGCACTAGGAATTCATATAACGACCGTAGTACTTAGTATAGGTATCTCTACACGTTATACCTCGTTACCAGATTTTATTACACGTTCTAAGTCTCGAACTCACCTCTCGACTCGTAAGAAACTCAATGGATCATCAAATTATTGATCAGGTAATTTGAAGCATTACACACATAATAAAATCAACACATGGAAGAATAAAACTCAGAAATTATTGAATTAAAGAACTAAGGGTTTCAAAAGATTACATTGTTCGCCCTAATAATAAATTTAGCTAAACATGATGAAGAATATGAAAGGAATAAACATATTGGAATACATCACCGGATTATTGGAATAAAGATATGGAAAAGAATAAACTCTTGCACCAAGGTCTTCTTCCGCTTCCAATCTTTGCTTTGATATCGAATCTTTGATGTTTCTTCTTGAAAATCCCTCTTTGATCTTGTGTTCTCCTCTCTATTTTGCAATCTCTCCCTCTTTTCCAATGTGTGAGAACTCCCCCTTTTTCCCAAGCCTCCTTAGGTCTATTTATACTTTCATATCCGTTCTTGGCCAATTTGGAGTCTTTTTGTGGAGTTTTCGCGGCCCAAACAATAAAAACCTAGAATCTGTGGCGGCGCGCGGCGCTTGAGCGCTATGGGACAGCGCTTGAGCGCTGGAAATCTGTTAAAAATCCATTTTCTGGCTAGTGCAGCGCTTGAGCGCTGAGTGTGTAGCGCTCGGGCGCCAAGTTTCTGTCCATTTGCGTCTATTTTAGTAATTCTATCATAACTTTTCCGTCCGATGTCCGATTGAGATGATTCAAGTTGCGTTAGAAAGATAACTCGAAGGACTACAACTTTGATAGAAATAGCTCTTCTTCAATTCGAACTTTATCTAGGCCAAAAATGTGTCTCAATCTCCAACTAAAATTTAGACATCCTTGTGTGGTTGGAAATTGATTTGTTTTCACTCCTTTTGATCTTTCGTTGCATCCATTTGACCTCTAGCATTCTTGAATCTTCATCGTGACCTTCGACACAACTTTTGTGTATTTGCACTTTAACCCTCAAGCTTTGGATCTTTCCATTTTTTCGCCAATTTTTGCATTCTTTTCTCCAATTCTTCATCATTCATCGAGTTTCACCTAATAACACATTATATTATAAATTAGGCTATAATCCCATTAAAAAAACCACAAAATGTCATAATTTGGAGCCCGAATAAGTGTATAAAATACACTTATCAAACACCCCCAAACTTAAACATTTGTTTGTCCTCAAACAAAACCGTAACCTAACTTAATAAACAACGAACATGCAATGCTAATTACCCAATTGGTGGCCAATCAATCAAGCAATGCAAAATGATTTAGCTAGTTAATCTGGCTTTTTATTTCAAGATTGAAATCATAATATCAAATTTATACACAGCTTCAAAATCACACTACATAAATTAAAATTTACTTTTCCAATGAAAAATTGACGTGTGTGTGTGAAGAATTAAGAATAGCATTATGAATTCATAAGTTGTTTCAATTTTCGACCTCAAAAGTCAAATATGTTCTTTCATCACTCGTAAGATTCACACACCCCCAAACTTATTCTTTTCACTCTTTTCAAGCGTGTGAACTAAGGTTGAAGTCTATACTATCCTCACCTCTCTAGCCTAGGTAAATCTCACTAATTGCAAGTCAATATGTCAATAAATAAGGATTCTCTATATGATTGCTTCACTCTCTAGGACTTAAATAGGTTAATAATCCCTCATCAAAAGTCGAATTTTCTTAAACAAGTGTTCGGGACTTAACCAAGGCATTTGGTGCGTCTTCTGTTTCATACACCTGCTTTTTTATTTTTTTATTATTATTATTATTATTTTTTTTTTTTCATATGAGTAATTTTTTTTCTTTATTTGAAGCATTCTCTCCCTTAAGCTTTCTAAATGACCCATGTAACAAGCTTTCAGTCGATGACTCCCAAGTCAAATGACCATAGGGCACCAGGTTGTAAAGACCCTTGCAGGCTTAATTGCTCGAGTCATAAAGGCTACGAAGAGAAATTTTCAAATAAAATATTTTTTTTTTATGCCTTGATTAGTGCAATATCCCTCATTAAACACTTATCCAAGTAAACCAACCTTTAATTTAAGATTTTTACCAAATTGCATCCTATTGACCTTAGACAATCCACACAAGATTTTTCATTTCACACATGGAATCCCTATTTATCTCAATATCTTCCTACAACAGTGAAATCTCCCCAAACTATTCTAAATTTGGTCTAAAAATGCAAAAGTGATTGATTTTGGGTTTAGCATCTATGGTTCACTATTTCAACCTATCCAATTATGAAATCAACTCATTCCTACATAATGCTTAACTCAATTCACGTGCTCAATATATATCAAATTTCACATGGAAAAGAAAAAATTAATCTAAGTATGCAACTTATTCATCATTCATAGATCAATTTATAATTCAATATATTCATCATTGCCAGCCAGGCCAACTAACTCACACAAGCACACAAAATGAAAATATTTTTGAAATTTTTCAGTTTTTTTTTTTTTAATATTAAAGCACACAAAAACACAAAAATAAAATGAAAACTCATGTTTTCCACCCCCAAACTTAAACTAGACATTGTCCTCAATGTCTTTAATCCTAAATTCGCATATAAAGGGGTGGGGAAGAATATGAAGAAAAGACTCCCCTGATATGGCGTGTAATTCCATGGCTATCTTTCATATTGCTCAGTTGGCTCCTTAGTCAATGTTGGTTAAATGTTCCGCGACGTCATGTTCCTGAAAAGTCAAATAAGGCATTAAAATCAAATAACTGGAACATGTGTTACTTAGCTCTAACATCTAATAATCCAACTAACTTATCAAAGACCTAAGGGGAAAACGGGTAAGGTTGATGAGTCCCAAATAAAAATAAACTAAACTATCCTAAAACTTAAAAGACAAAATAAATAAATAAAAAGAAAGCTTGGGTTGCCTCCCAAGAAGCGCTTTTTTATAGTCTTTAGCTCGACTCTACGGCGGTCGATCACGGGCACCTAAAGAAGGCTTTTGATGCCTTGTCCATTTTTCTTCTTTTGGCTTTGATCCACTTTTCATTTGATCTCCACAGCTCTTCTTTGCCCTTTTCAACATAATAGGACTTGTCTATTCCATCCGACTCAACCTCAACTATGTAGATTTCTATCTCCTCGTCAGGCCCAATCACAAAATCAATTTTTAGACAATCAATAAAGTGGGAAAAATGTGAGTTGATTTCCTCCTTATTGATCGCCAAATCCTCGTTTAGTTTCGTTGTGATTAAATCTTCACTTATTTTTGACTCTTCGTCAATTGTTGAACTCTCATCGGGTGGAGTGTTAGGTCCGCAATCTAAATCCACGGGCAAGGAGAAGTCGGTCCTGATGACCTCTTGAAGTGGATTGTACCCCCACTGTCGAAATCCACTCCAAAGACATGTAATCTCCCATAAGCATATCTCTTTGATCCAATTTGGCAAGTTCTTTAAAGTACTTTGCAAGTACCTTCTCGTTCAATAGGGGAGGACCTTCTCCCACAAGTTTGATGTCCTCATCCCAATCGTAAGGTACAAAATCTCCTATGAGCATATACCTTTCATCAGATTTTTCAATTGCTTGTTTTCTACATATCAAATATTTTCGAAATCTCATAAGTTTCGGCGTGTGTAAACAAGTGAACGAGCATCGTCCAGAACAATACACCTCGTAACAATTTTCACAACTTGGATATTCTCCAAAAATATTTCTACAATCCATGTAGAAATTTGTCATTGCAACAATTTTATCACTTTGCCAAAGTCGGAATCATGTATAAATACCTGAAAAATGCAAAGAGAGAATACCAACACAAGGTAGATTAAAACTGTAGGGGGTTACTTAAACGTAAAAAAAAAAAAAAAAAATTAAAGAAAAGTAAGTAACAAATAAAATCAAATAACAGGTAAAAATAAAATAAACTAAGACTAAAAGTAAATAGTCCCCGGCAACGGCGCCAAAAACTTGTTGTCGATTTTTATATCCCGCAAGTGTACGGATCGTGACAAGTAATAAAGTGGACCTAAGAGTCCGGATTATCGTTCCCACGAGGACTATACTTTAGTCTTAATCTACTTTTCTTAACTCCTATTTGATGGGAATAAACAAATGAAGGATTGTGAATATTGATTTTCTAAATGAACTAAATGTCTAAAACAAATAAAAAGTATGCAGAAATAACAAATACAAATAGATCAAAGATTCATGTATGTAAGATGTATTAGGACAAAACAACTTCATCTAATGATCACCTTAGTTCACAAGTCAAGATTCTAGCCTAATGTAGTGTTCGGTCGAACTCTCCTACGGTATTCAATTTACCCCTCTCGAGTTCTCATTGAGCCTATTTAACTAATTTAATTCCATATCTCTATGCGAATTCTCCTTAGTTAAACGAGTTAAGGCACTAGGAATTCATATAACGACCGTAGTACTTAGTATAGGTATCTCTACACGTTATACCTCGTTACCAGATTTTATTACACGTTCTAAGTCTCGAACTCACCTCTCGACTCGTAAGAAACTCAATGGATCATCAAATTATTGATCAGGTAATTTGAAGCATTACACACATAATAAAATCAACACATGGAAGAATAAAACTCAGAAATTATTGAATTAAAGAACTAAGGGTTTCAAAAGATTACATTGTTCGCCCTAATAATAAATTTAGCTAAACATGATGAAGAATATGAAAGGAATAAACATATTGGAATACATCACCGGATTATTGGAATAAAGATATGGAAAAGAATAAACTCTTGCACCAAGGTCTTCTTCCGCTTCCAATCTTTGCTTTGATATCGAATCTTTGATGTTTCTTCTTGAAAATCCCTCTTTGATCTTGTGTTCTCCTCTCTATTTTGCAATCTCTCCCTCTTTTCCAATGTGTGAGAACCCCCCCTTTTTTCCAAGCCTCCTTAGGTCTATTTATACTTTCATATCCGTTCTTGGCCAATTTGGAGTCTTTTTGTGGAGTTTTCGCGGCCCAAACAATAAAAACCTAAAATCTGTGGCGGCGCGCGGCGCTTGAGCGCTATGGAACAGCGCTTGAGCGCTGAAAATCTGTTAAAAATCCATTTTCTGGCTAGTTCAGCGCTTGAGCGCTGAGTGTGTAGCGCTCGGGCGCCAAGTTTCTCATCCATTTGCGTCTATTTTAGTAATTCTATCATAACTTTTCCGTCCGATGTCCGATTGAGATGATTCAAGTTGCGTTAGAAAGATAACTCGAAGGACTACAACTTTGATAGAAATAGCTCTTCTTCAATTCGAACTTTATCTAGGCCAAAAATGTGTCTCAATCTCCAACTAAAATTTAGACATCCTTGTGTGGTTGGAAATTGATTTGTTTTCACTCCTTTTGATCTTTCGTTGCATCCATTTGACCTCTAGCATTCTTGAATCTTCATCGTAACCTTCGACACAACTTTTGTGTATTTGCACTTTAACCCTCAAGCTTTGGATCTTTCCATTTTTTCGCCAATTTTTGCATTCTTTTCTCCAATTCTTCATCATTCATCGAGTTTCACCTAATAACACATTATATTATAAATTAGGCTATAATCCCATTAAAAAAACCACAAAATGTCATAATTTGGAGCCCGAATAAGTGTATAAAATACACTTATCAGCCCCCCAGGAAATTCCCAGACTTTCCCGAGGTCCTCTCCACAACCTTTTTCTTGGTGGCCCCCTCTGCTTTCGCCACGTCATCCATGACGATCTTCCTGGACTGGGCCACCAAGGCAGCATCAATTGAAGATTGGAGGAGCTTCGGCTGCTTCGAAGCCCCCTTTTCAGAAAAGGACACAGTGGTCCCAAAACTTGACGACCCCTCGCCTGAGCCCAGTTTTCTCTTCTTTTGTGGCTCATCAGCCACCCCCTTGCCTTTCGTCAATGCTGGCTTGCCACCTTTTGGGGCCTCCTTTTGTACCTCCTCCTCAGCCTCTTTATCATTTTTGCTCTTGCTGAGGCGGTCCAACTTGGACTTTACCTGCTTCGCCCCAGGGGACCCAGGTTTCAGTGCCTTCGCCCCGACAGTGGATGTGGCCTTCATTATGCTGGCCATATCAGGCAGGGCATAATTCTTCTTGGTGAATTTATCTGCGATTACGAAGAGAAGTCAGTTCAGATCATTAAAGGGGCAGTTAGTTAAAAGTGAAGGCGCCTCTTACCCTTGGGGGCCATCAGTCCGAAGTCGATAAAGTATCTGCTCCTTTCGATTAAGTGAGAAAAGCTTCGGAGCCTCGGAGACAGTTGGTAGATATCCTGTACAACAGCCCACTCAGCCTCGGAAAGCTCGTACCTTGTGCTACAATCTACAATAAACGGGCAGTTATCAGTATCAGAAGCAGGCATGTGAAGCTATAAGAACTTAAGACGACACTCACAAGCCTCGTAGTACTGGGTCGGCGCAGTAACAGCTGGGACAGCATCTCCCTCCACCATCTGCCACCTACCCGTCACCCGGAACCATGACTCCTTCCACCCCTTTATGGAGGAAGGGAGCCCAACCACAAAGGGGGCGTGGGAACCCCAGGGAGTGATGTAATACCACCCCTTTGAGTCATCTTTTCCCACGACCCTAGCATGGAAGAGGGACTCGAAAACGTGAAGTGGGAGGTCCTCGCCCAGAGACACTTCCTTCCACAGGAAGTAGGTCCCCACGACTTGGCTCCACCCGTTAGGAAGGATTTGGGTGGGGGATCGCATGAATGTCCTCAGCACTGCCCTAAAGAAGGGGTGCAAAGGCAGACGCACACCTGCCTTAAACAGGTGTTCACTGAAGGCCACACAGTTGGGCCTCGGAAAACAAGCTCTTTCATGAGCATCAGGGACTAGGAGTTTGACGTAATGGGGGATGTTATAGGTCTGCCTAAGTTCATCTAGTTTGGGAGAAGTGATATTTGATTGAATCCTGGCTGCCCCCCATCCCGCCTCATAATCTATGGGCTCTTCGGTCATACTATACCACTCAACAAAGGCCCCAGACACTGACTCCTCCCCACTTCTAACTACTGTCATGGCCAGAGACGCCTCGGAAGACATTGTTGTTTAAGGAAGATGAATAGTGCAAGAAAAGGGTGTTTAAGGGAAATAGGAAGACAACTACATAAGGAGAGAAAAACTTAGAGAGGTCGCCGGAAGTTCGCCGGGAAATGTTTAGCAACAAGACAGTTTCAGAGATTTAAGTGTGCTTTGCGAAAGTAAAGTTTGAAAATGGCAAAAATCTGGCTTTTATACTAGTAAAGGACACAAATTTCACTGTTGGATCAGATCTCAGTTAATCTGAGACGTTCAAAGGTGCACAAATCCTGACCCTCGAAATCAAACGTTTTCTCTACATCAACGCTTCAGATCTGTGCGTGCATGAACCAACACTGGCTCGCGCATGGACTTGTCCTCGAAACTACACATCCTAATAATTAGCCATCATTGCGCATTAAATAAAAACAGCTGTACGGCTATTGAAATTCGTCTCGATGCAGTTCATTGGCCTTGGGAACATAAGAAACCGTCACATCACAGGCATCAATTTCTATGAACGTTGCCTCGCCTCATCAAAAGGAAATCAGCCTCGGCCAGTTCGAATACGAACTCGCCTCATCAAAAGGAAATCAGCTTCGGCCAGTTCGAATATGAACTCGCCTCATCAAAAGGAAATCAGCCTCGGCCAGTTCGAATACGAACTCGCCTCATCAAAAGGAAATCAGCTTCGGCCAATTCGAATACGAACTCGCCTCATCAAAAGGAAATCAGCTTCGGCCAGTTCGAATATGAACTCGCCTCATCAAAGGTAAATCAGCTTCGGCCAGTTCGAATATGAACTCGCATCATCAAAGGTAAATCAGCTTCGGCCAGTTCGAATACGAACTCGCCTCATCTTGATGTAGCTCCAAAGGAACTTCAGTTTTACAGGCGACTTTCTTAGAAATGGCGTAAAGCACAGAAAATTCAGACTTTGAAAGTCCACGCCTGGCATACATGACCACACATGGACTTGGGGGACTATTGTTACAGGTTAAAGGACAGAATGGACACGTGGCGTCACATCACGACGGTGGGACCAGCTTAATTCGATCAGGTTATAATTCTCTAGCTTCAGTTGTGGGTTCCGAGGCCCTTGCTACTATTCCGAGGCTCTCGCTATTACTCCGAGGCCCCTCTTTCTAACGTCCGAGGCCCATCAAAGGCCCACTTGCGAGGATTCGGCCATGATGAAAATCTCTAACAAATGATTGATGTGACTTTTGTGTAAAGTTTACTTATGTCTTGTCTCGTCAATGTCAGAGCATTTAATGTTAGTACAGCTAGGAGAGTCAACTTGATTGTTAGGATTTGATGCCTTGGCCGAGGAGATGAGGCCACGTGTAAATTGATCCAAAGGTCACAATTTGAGTTGTAACACTATAAATACCCCAACCATGTAACAAGGAAATGACTAATGCAAAAATTAGAGGACAAACTGAATATTTTGGAGCTATATTTCTCTCCTTTCAGCACCCCTTTTACAACATTTTTCTACAACAAATCTTGTCATTTATCGATTGGTTTCTTATACAATCGTATTTCTTTTATGCCGGTGGCCTGAACGGAGACGTCTCGTGCCTTTTAGCCACTCCTACGCTCGTTTTCTGGAGTCCTCATGACCGTCGATCGGCATTAGCGTGTTGGATTAAGCTTACGTGTGCACGAGTGGGCCCGACATCTGTTGGCAACATTTTTTGGGGTCAACAAAAGGAAAAACAAAAATGAGAGATACAGAATTCAGTTTTTTTATCCACCCCTACCTACATTCTGGCTATGACGGTATGAATTATAATGTTATTGGCAGGGTTCCAAAAAGCACGTTTAACACGTCACATCTTGATAGTAAGAGAGAAATTAAGCTGTCAACTTGGCTAAATGTTCATAGGCGTGCTTTATTAATTTTTTTCTTATTTCTTATTTTTTCCTTTGTTTTTTAAAGCCTTTTATTTAATTTAGTTTCAAATTTTTCTTGTATAATTGACTAATTGTAGGAATTATTAAGTAAATATAGTATTTTATAATTTTAAATGTTTGTTATGTATGATTTTAATTATTAAATAATTTTTACAATGAATAAAATTTTAAAATAATATTAAAAATAAGAAAAATATTTTTTTTTGCGTTTAGGCTCGTAAAGCTTGACCCTCTCTATCTAGTCACGTTTTATAAAATACTGATTATTGGTATGACCAAGTTTAAATCCATGTTCAACCTCATTTCTTAAAATTCGTTTTTTCTTAAAAGCATTTTTAGTTTTCTTAAAAGCATTTTTAGTCACACATTTTATGAAAACCATAATTTTTAGGGATAACTGCAGTAGAGACCCCAAACCTTTCAAACACTTGTAGACTTTTTTCCAACCTTTCATTTATTGCAATTATCACAAACCTTTCAAAACATTGCAGTTGAGGTCCCATGAATGGAATCCTTCCATTTGTCTATTAGTTAATCAAAAATTTATATTTGATCACATTTTTAATATTTCAAAAAAGGGTAAAATGGTAATCTTATAATATTGTCATGTAAAATTATTAAAATAATTAAATAAAACCAAAAAAAGGAAAAGAAAACAGTATCTTCTTCTTCCCCCCACACCACCACTACCCCTACACCTACCTCAACTCCACCCCAAACCCAAAATCTGAGTTAAGAATCTCCACCAATCACCAGCCAACCACCACCATCCACCCCAACTACAATCGCCTCTAGTCTTCATATTCAATTTCCATCACAGCAAGAAGAAGATCAAGAAGCACGCTTCACCTTCAAAAAAATCAACGCATCATTTGGTTTCAGAACTTTTCAATTTAAGTATAATTCAACACCAAACAATACAGCTAGAGCTGACTGCAACTCTTATCTTACCACCAAATCAACGCATCATTTTCAGGTGCATAAGAAGCAGACCCCATTGAGGTCCAAATATTAGGATTGGTAGCATCCGATGGCACATGCAACTCAATTTCGGCATTAGTTGCAATACTAAAATTTCAATTTGTGCAAAAATGATAGACAGTAGCACAGAAAATAAAGAAGAGATTTGAAAAAATCAAACACATACCTGCGCTCCTTGAACTGGCTTCTGGCTTTTACCATAATTTATATGCGGCTACTAGAATGTCTTTCAACCTGAGCTTCGACCCATATCAGACCTAAGAGAGAAAAACACCTATTGGCCAAGACACCAACATATTTTCAAAGAGAGCTATTTAGAAAGAAGGTGAAGTATACTTAAGAAGGTAGTTGTGGTACCGGTGGTCGGTGACGGACTGACGGTGGCCGGTGATTGGTGGAGATTATTAGCTTTGATTTTGGGTTTGGAATGGAGTTGGTGGCGTGGGCCGTGGGGTGGGGTGGGGTCGGGGGAGAAGACGATACTGTTTTTTTTTTTTGCCTTTCCTTTTATTTTATTTAATTATTTTAATAATTTTATATTATAATATTATACAGTTACCGTTTTGTTCCTTTTTAAAATATTAACAATGAAAGGATTTCATCCATTGGGGTCTCGGCTAGAACGTTTTGAAATGATTGGGCCGATGATTGCAATAAATAAAAGGTTAGCTAAAAGTCTACAAAGTTTGAAAGGTTTGGGACCTCTACTACAATTATCCCTAATTTTTATCAACCTTACAACTGTACTTTATGAAGTGTTTGAGCCCTATTATTTTCTTAGAATATATTTTGAAATAGTATATTGATAGAAAATGTGTGGTTAAAAAATAAAGAAAAGTTTTGAATTTATGTGTAACATTATTTCATTGTAAAGAAGAGAGAAAAATGTATTTTGTAAAAAATGAAAATCAAACAAGGGCTAATCAAATTTTATAAAACCTTGTTAAAATCTGGTTCTGCGCAAAACAAAACAGGGCTTTAACATACAACGTGCAACAGAAGAAGTGTATAGATAGATTCAGATGGAATTTCAAAAAGCAAAACCAAAAGCAATCAAGAAGCTACCAATACTTTTATCCTAACTCTACAATAAATTAGGCGCCTGTTTGTTTCCCATTATTTTAACAGGAAAATGGATTTTTTGACGCTTTTTTCAAATAAGTGGGTCTCACTGTGAGACAAATTGATCAAAAAAGGCGGCTGATTCCATGTAGCAACGATGAAAATTGTCATTATAATTGGAAACAAACAGGGGCTAGGACATGAAATTTACCAAGAATACTGGTCTAATCACCAATAGCTTGACAATTAAAACAAAATATCTCTCTTTTTCTTCTTTCTCAATCTCGTCAAATTTTGAACACATCTGTTTGGAAATGCTTATCATACAATTGCCAATGATCATATCTTTCTGCGTTGTACACAGAACTCGGGATATAGTTGGGCTTCTTGATATATTTCAACTTCATCAGATGATGATGCTGTTGTAATATCACAACTGGTCACATTCGCAATTCTAGATAGATCAACGTGCTCGAGGTCCAGATACATCCTTCAGATATCAGAGCAAGCCCTTTGATTGTCAACTTGGGAGACCCAAAGTTCAATTTGCAAATTGAATTCCTAGCCTGGAGACAGGCCTTTAGATACTCATTTGGAACATATCCAGCATGTCGGGAAGGATCCAACCAATTCATCAGATTCCGCCTACTAATTTGCAAGTTAGGACAATGCGATCTGAATGTTGCCAAAGACTTGTGAGACATTTCATAACAGTAGTTGATATCAAGCTCCTTAAACTTGGGATACCCAAAAGCTATTTCATCCATAACTACATTAGAAACATTAGGACAGCTTTTGATAGATAGCTGTTGGATTGTGTGCTCATATAGGGCTTGTTTGAGTCCCATTTTTGCCAAAAAAAAAAAATGCATTTTTGAATTGTGTATTGAATCTATTAATGGGAAATTTGTGGTTTCAAATTTGCTGTGATATTTTTTTATTTAAGAATGTATGGTTGAAAAAGTTAGAATCCATCAGCATTCAGCCACCTTCAGCTACGGTTATGAGGAGCAGAAATCATCACGTTGCAGCTCCTTAATTTCAGGATTATAGAATCTATGTTGTTTGCCAGCTGTAGAGTTAGTTAGTAGTATTATTCTAGATCATTCTCAGCTCATGTATATAGCTGTGTAATCCGCCTGATTAAAAATACTTTTGGAGCAATCATTTTATCTTGTTTCTTTACTTGGTATCAGAGCCTTACAATGGCTAACACCAACTCCGAAAATCAGTCCAATCCATCTGAGTTTAATACAGCTCCAATGACTCAGGCTGTGGCCACCCAGAACACAGCATTTGGAATTACTATCAATCAAATACCATCAGTGAAGTTAGATATGAATAACTTCCTATTGTGGAAAAATATGATTATGCTTATAATCAAAGGGCATAATCTTGAAGGGTACATATTGGGGACAAAGTTGTGTCCACTAGAGTTTCTAGCAACCCAGACGGTTGTTGGTCAGGGAGAGTCTGTAGAAATGACTCGAAACTCAGAATTTCAGAAGTGGAATTCAGCATATTAGCTTCTTATGGGGTGGTTATACTCATCCATGACTCCAGAAATAGCCATGAAGGTCATGGGATGCACGAGTTCAAACAAGCTCTGGTTAGCAGTCGAAGAAAGCTTCGGAATACTGAATAAGTCACGAGTCATGTTCCTCACTGGTGAGCTGCAAAGAACTAGGAAAGGAACAATGACAATGGACCGCATACTTAACCACCATCAAGCGGTTGGTGACAACTGAAATTGCTGGCAAAATCATTGATCAAAGTGATCTAATTACTCAGGTACTTTCTGGCTTGGATGAGGAGTACACACCCATAGTAGTACAGATAAGCAGCAGGGAAACTATCTCCTGGCATGAACTATCCTCAGCACTCATGACGTTTGAGAGTCGACTGGAGTACCTAAATCAGGTCAGGACCAATTTCATCTCACTCAATGTGAATCTATCAAGTGTACAGTTAGCACATCGAACTGGTTCCGGTGTTGGTAGAAGCTTTAGAGGAACTGGTATGGGCAGATCTCCTAATTTTAGAGGCAGGACAAGGGGCAGCGGTAGAACTGCAATTGGCAGGCAAAATGAAACTAGAGGCCTTGTCAAATCTGTGGATTAAGCAACCCCTCTGCAAGCTATTGTTATAACAAATTTGATGAAATGTATATGGGAAGAAACCAACACATTCAGGACAACAGAACTTCAGTGCAGCCCCTTCAGCCTATATAGCATCTCCCAGAATCCTAGATGATCTAGCTTGGTATGTTGACACTGGTGCTAGCAATCACATGACAGCAGACATAGGTAATCTGGATACTATGATGAAATATGAAGGTAAAGAGAAACTCTTTGTTGGTAATGGAGTTAAGCTAACTATAGCTCACATTGGAAATGGAAAAATTACTGCAATTGGTAGGCAAAATGAAGCTAGAGGCCCTTGTCAAATCTATGGATTAAGCAACCACTCTGCAAGCTATTGCTATAACAGATTTGATGAAAGGTATATGGGAAGAAAACCAGCACATTCAAGACAGCAGAACTTCAGTGCAGCCCCTTCAGCCTATATAGCATCTCCCAGAATCCTTGATGATCCAGCTTGGTATGTTGACTCTGGTGCTAGCAATCACATGACAGCAGACATAGGTAATTTGGATACTATGATGAAATATGAAGGTAAAGAGAAACTTCTTGTTGGTAATGGAGATAAGCTAACTATAACTCACATTGGAAATGGAAAAATTACTGCATCTGATAATAAGTCACTAGGCTTAAATAAACTGCTACACGTTCCTTCAATCAAACGAAATCTGATTAGTGTTTCCCAGCTAACAAATGACAATGATGTGTTCATGGAATTTTACTCTAATTGTTGTATGGTGAAGGACCTCCAAACGAAGAAGATTCTGTTGCAAGGAGCTCTTAAGGATGGATTGTACCAGCTGCAGTTGTCAACCTTAAAGCCATAAAGAATTACCTTCGAGCCAATACCAGTTCAAAATAATTTTCAATGCTTTACAGCCAAGTCTACTAGTAATGAAAGGCTTTCAGTTAAATCTATTTCAGGATCTAAACTTGATCTTTGGCATAGAAGGCTAGGACATCCCTCAAACAATTTGTTAAAACAAGTCCTTGAGTCATGTAATAAAGATAGAAAGTTAAATGAATTTCCTACTTTCTGTGACTCTTGCAAACTTGGAAAGTCTCATGCTCTTCCTTTTAACATTTCATCTTCACATGCTACAAAACCACTAGATCTCATTCATGCTGACATCTGGGGTCCAGCCCCTTTAAATTTTACCACAAGTTTTAGATATTACATAGCCTTTGTGGATGACCATAGCAGATTTACATGGATCTATCCTATGAGACACAAATCTGAAGCCTTAAACACCTTCACTCAGTTCAAAAAACTTGTAGAAAATAAGTTTGAGAGGAAGATTAAGACCCTGCAGTCTGACTGGGTGGGGAATTCAGAAGCTTTACTAAAATAGGTTTGGAGTCAGGTATAGAACTCAGGCACTCCTGCCCTCACACTTTAGTTCAAAATGGAAGAGTTGAACGTAAATATAGGCATGTCACAGAGACTGGCCTGACCCTCCTAGCGCAGGCTCAAATGCCACTCTACTATTGGTGGGAGTCCTTCAAGGCTACCACTTACCTTATTAACAGGCTGCATACTCCTGTCTTACACTACAAATCACCCTATGAGACTCTGTTTAACAAGAATTTTGATTATAATCAGCTCAAAACCTTTGGTTGTGCCTGTTTTCCATGTTTCAGACCCTATCAGAAACATAAGTTTAGCTTTCACTCTAAAAAATGCATCTATCTTAGCTATGGTGACTCACACAAAGGCTATAAATGTCTAAGTCCTAGTGGGAGAATTTATGTGTCTAGACATGTTGTTTTTAACGAGCTAGAGTTTCCATTCAAGGCAGGTTTCCTAAATAAACAAACTCATCATCAGTCTTCTGTCACTGAAATAAGCTATCTTCCTTTCATTGATCCTAACATTCACACTATGACTTCAATTACAACTGCAACTTCTACAATACAACCTGAAGTCTCCCTTGCAACAGATCCCTTTAATGGAGAGTCAGAATGTGTAATTGAAGGAGGTGTGTTGGAACATCTTGCCAATGAGGGAAACCAAGAGTTATTAATAGGTAATGAAACATCAGAAGCCTTACCTGATACTCAGAATGTGATAGAAGGCATAAGTCTATCAGGTAGGAATGCACCACTGAATGCAGGTCACCAAATGATTACCAGGAGCAAAGCTGGTATTTTTAAACCAAAAATCTATACCACTGTGACATCAAATGAACTGGCTGCAGTTGAACCAACCAGCACTGATGAGCCTTAACAAGCAGTTGTTGGGTGAAGGCAATGGAGAAAGAATATAGTGCCCTCATGAAAAATGAAACATGGATCTTGGTGCCACCCAAGGCAGGGATGAAAATCAGTGGTAATAAATAGGTATTCAAGTTGAAACGTAATGAAAAAAGAGAGGTGGTAAGGCACAAGGCCATGCTTGTTGCAACGAGTTTTCTTCAAACACCTGGTGTTGATTTCAGTGAGACCTTTAGCCCCGTAATCAAGGTGCCACACTGAAAGTTAATCTAACTCTTACTGTTTCAAGAAACTGGCAGATCAGGCAAGTAGATATTAATAATGCTTTCCTTAATGGTAGCTTGACTGAGGTTGTTTACATGAACCAACCACAAGGTTTCAAAAATGAAAATCATCCTGAATATTTTGCGAACTTAAGAAGGCTCTGTAGGCCTTAGACAAGCTCCTAGGGCCTGGCATGATAAATTAAAACATACCCTGCTGCAGTGGGAATTTAGGCAATCTAAGGCTGATAACTCACTATTTTTTCTGACAAAAGGAACTGATATCTTGTTTGACCTGATATACGTAGATAATATAGTGATTACAGGCAATAACATTCAACAGCTACAAGAGTTTATAGACAAATTGAACTTCAGTTTTGCACTTAAGGATAAGGGGAATCTGGAGCAATTCCTAGGAATTGAAGTTGAGAGAGATGATGCTGGTTTATATCTAAGGCAAACCAGATATACTATTGAATTGCTAAGGAGGTTTAACTATGAAAATCTAAAGCCTATCCAAACTCATATGGCTGCAGGTAAACTGATTTTCAAAACCAAAGGTCAAGCTATGAAAGATCCTACCCTGTTTAGAAGTGCAATTGGTAGCCTCCAGTATCTTGCTCACACAAGACCTGACTTGACTTATGCTATAAATCGGTTAAGCCAGTTTCTTTGAGCACCAACAGACTCTCATTGGAAGGCACTTAAAAGGGTTTTCAGATACCTAAAGGGCACCTTGCATCATGGTCTAACAATCAAGAGAAATGGCAGCCTTAACATCACAGCATTTGCAGATTCCGACTGGGGTTCCTGTCTAGATGATAGGAGATCCACTGCTGGATATTGTGTCTACCTTGGAGATAATTTGGTGTCATGGTGCTCCAAGAAATAAGATGTGGTGGCCAGGTCCAGTACAGAGGCCGAATACAGAGCTTTAGCTCATTGTGTAGCAGAAATTACCTGGATTCAGTCATTGCTTGAAGAACTTGAAATACCATAGAAAGCAGTCCCTGTTATCTGGTGTGATAGCCTAAGTACAAGTGCTCTAGCATCAAATCCCGTCTACCATGCTCGCACAAAACACATTGAACTAGATGTACATTTTGTAAGAGACAGAGTATTGGATAATCGGTTGAAGATCAATTACATTCCTTCTTCTGATCAGACAGCAGGTGTGTTAACCAAACCTATGTCGCATTCAAGGTTTCAACTTCTAAGGAACAAGCTTGGAGTGATCAAACACACTCCACCTTGAGGGGGGGAGTTAGAATCCATCAGCATTCAGCCACCTTCAACTACGGTTATGAGGAGCAGACATCATCACGTTGCAGCTCCATAATTTCAGGATTATAGAATCTATGTTGTTTGCCAGCTGTAGAGTTAGTTAGTAGTATTATTCTAGATCATTCTCAGCTCATGTATATAGCTGTGTAATCCGCCTGATTGAAAATACTTTTGGAGCAATCATTTTATCCTGTTTCTTTACTGAAAATGAGATCAAAATACTATTCAAGAATCCATTTTTTTCAAAATATGGGGCTCAAACAAGGACATGGTATATTTTGTTGTGACAAAATAAAATTTAATAATAAATAATTTGTGGTTTTATATATTAATTGCATTTATTTATTATTGAACATGCAAATTGAAGTGTATATGATCATTTGTGATAATATAAGTTGGATATTACGTTGAAAAGTACATCATGACATAATTTATAATTTGATCATAAATAATTTGTTCACAATAATGTATAAGGGTAGTACATTGCATTGAAAGATTGTAGTGTTAACCAATTCACTATTTGGATTTTTTATTTGTACTTATCGCATAAATAGTTAAAGGTGACACTAGTATACAAGTGTATCGAACGAACCCTGTGTCGGGTTTAATTCTATAGCATGATCGTGCGAAAAATTATATTCTACTTGATCGCTGCATATATTATCTACATCCGTTGACATGATTATGTATGCCTTTTTGTGACTTTAATGGTTCTTTGATTCATCAATGGATATGATCAATTTGATTGGTTAAATATCTCGGTGAGTTGGGAGTTTGAAAATGAAAGAAGTAGAGAACATGAATTCATATCGGGAACCATTGTCTTGAAAATGGATAGAGTGACTACTTAAATATTTTTTATTGAACAGTTAAAATTCAAGCCCAGTGTTTAGCGACTGCTAAAATTCGACATCTACGATTAGTTCACATTATCGTTAAAAAAATTAGTACTTAAGCTAGTGAGAATAATAGGATGGCAAAACAGTCATCTATGCTCATACATAATTATTGAATTTCGAATGAGAATAAACTATATATACGACAAGTCAGAGGAAAGTAATACATATTTATTGGCTTTTGTGATTTTATATATTCCAATAGTGCAGTCTTTTTGCCTTCAATGAAAAAAATTAAAGACTAATAATTAGATTGGATGGCATAGGATAGATTAGACAAGATCTAATTATTGGTGCTTGATAATATATATATCCGATCAGGTCCCTATGGTAGCTCTACAAAGTATTGAAACATAATTATAATTATAATTATAATTATAATTAAAGTTTTGGGCGTAATTGTAATTACAATAAAATTTTGTACTTAATTATACTATAAAAGTTGTAAATTTAATTGTAATTGTAACTGAAGTTCTAATACTACACATGTAATTAAATATAAACTAATTAGATTTAAACTTTAATTAAAACTCCTATTTGAATGATGGAATCTTATTGTATATGGATTGGAACTATTTTATCTGTATAAATAGAGAGTAGATGGAACCTAGACATCTATGGAATTGAACACAACAAATCATAATATAATAATTTTATAGTGTTCAAATTTATAGAGAGAAAAAAAAAATATTTTTCTTACTTTATTCAATTGTTCAGTTCAATTTAATTAAAAGATGGTTGAAGAATACCATAGAAGATTTGGAAGTTCCTCAAGTTCTTGGAATTAAAAGTTGAAAGATCGTGATCGGAAAGGCTGAAAGTTCTTTATTCGAAATTAATTCAAGAATTAATAATTGAATTTAGGTAAATTTTGAATTCTTTATTCTTGATATAACATACACGTGAATATCTAGACGATCTTGGCTCTTGAATTAAAGAATTTGTTTTTTAAATTTATGGGTAATTCTATTTCTGCATTCCTACAACTAGTGTCAGATCAATCTTGATCGTTCACGTGCTTGTTATTTCTGAATCTTAATTACATATTCTAGTCGAGTGATGTCTAAAAATATTTTATAATATGATGATGAATGATTGAATTATTTTAAACTATGATCCAATTATTTGTGGTCAATTCTTGATTGTAATTTGTTATACTGATGTTGTAACAAGATAGATGGATTACGACTCCATTGTCTTAATTTAATTTTCTGTTCAATTAGATTCAAAATTATGAGCTACGGAACATATGATTTATGTAAATTTTAATTCTTATAATTGTTGAATTATGTAAATTTATGGGAGATTGAAGATTGAGACGCCAAAACATTTAAAAATTTACAATAAAAAATTTAATTCATCGTTGGGCAATGGCCTACAATGTTTGGCATAGCAAACAGCTGCGCTAAACGCAGCAAAAAGTCTGCGCTTTGCGTAGCAATTTGTCGTTGCCAAAACGCAGTAGCCTGCTGTGTTTTGGCGCGGCAGGTTGGTGAAGTTTGGCGCAGTAGTTTTTTCGACTTTGGTTTAGTTTTTTTTGACGGATTGAAATAGATCTGGATAAGTCGGGCTTTGAATTAATTAATTTTACATGGACGGTGATAGAGTCCTAATGCTGTTTGGATTTATGTTGTTGGATCCTTTAAATTTTTTGGACGGAAGATTTAGATTAATATTAGGTTTCAGTCCATTTAGTTTTAATTTAATTCTTGAGTCATTTTGAGCTACAAATAATTTTTCATTTTATTGTTTTATAAATGCTTTAAAATTGTTGTTTGAAATATTATCGTTCTAGATATCATGACATATAAATTTATTTGTGACATCGCTCGTGATACTATGAATATGATGCATATAATTGAATATCAATTTTTTTCTTAATTAATTTAATTTAGATTAATTTTTTTGGATGAAAAAAATCATATTTTTCTTTAATTAATTCAATTTAAATTAATTTTTTCCTGGATGAAAAAATGGTAATAATTGAACTGTAAGTTAATTTGATTAATGTGAACAGTTGGTAATTATTTAAAATTAAAATTCATTACTTTAAAAATATTGAGTAGAAGATAGTATTTATTTAAATAAAAACCCGTGGTTTCCTTTAGTCAATTCATAAGAAAAGTTACACGTTTACCTTGTGTCGATAATGCAACAGACTCCCTACAAAAAGGTCATGTAGTTTGAGTTTCTTGATTGAATTTTTTTATGATAAGATCGTCTAGATAGAATATAATTTGTAATCATCTTATAGATGATAAAATTATTTTCAAGTTCTAGAGATCGAGTCAAATGTTATAGACTAAAATCGAGATTATCAACAAACCTCCTATAGAAGCTCTCGTTTATGATTTTGGTAACCAAATAAAACGATTCTAGACTTATATAGACTTTGTTGTCAGATATGATTTGTGTAGTAGGAGGGTCCCAACTTGATTAGTGGACACGGTGGCCTTTCCTTTAGAGAAGCTTGTTGATCACAAGGATTAAGTAGTCGTTGTATTATTGTAGTTATATAGATCTACTTGTGCGTTCATGCATCATATGTTAAATTATTATTCGCTACTCAATTTTAATATACAATAGATGTTTATTTTTATACGAAATATGACTTTGCTCATTTTTCCTTTATTCTAAAATAAAACAACTAATAGGAAAAATTATGAGGATTGAAACGAAATTTAATGTTTGTGCTTAATGTGAAAAAGTTAATTTTGTGCTTGAGGGATGATAGACCGACTAAGACCATGTGATAAGTCTTAAAAGGATTGTGTATGCTAAATGGGTGACTGCAAACAAGATGGCTCGCTGTTACCTTTTGACTTCAATGTCAAACGTATTGCAACAAAGTTTGAAAGTCAAAGTAGCTCCTATAACATATTACACACCCTTTAGGCATGTTTGGTTATCTGAGTATGAAGGCTCTTTTGAAGCCAATCGTATCTTATAGAACATCCGCAAGAAATCCTGAGTACCTGTGAAGTTTCATAGTTTGACTATGATTGCACACTTCAAACATGGCTAAGAGTCTGGATGCACCCATTTATTGAGGAGACTTAGTTTGAAATGGTATTGAATTCTTTACCTGATATGTTTTCACAATTTAATGTGGACTGTCACTTACATAAGATTTATATACCATTAACTGAGCTGATGATAGCGTTGTAATGTGAAAAGTGGTCTTAAGATTACAATGATGATACTCGTGCATCATTTGGTGGCTCCTCCAGTTCTAAGCCGATAGGCGGATTTGGAAGGAAGAGGAAGAAATTTAACAAGAAGCGTGAGAGCATCAAAAAGCACAAAATAGATGGAAGGTTGAGAGGCAAGAGTTCCCAACTGCAGTCGAAAAAGACACTGAAGAAAGACTGTTTAAATGCATTAGCTAGAAAGCAAAGTGCGAGTGACGTTTTTCATTACTGAGTATTGTTTAGTTGAAACATCAAATTCCTGAGTTGTAGATTTTGGAACCACTAATCATATCTGCATGTCGATACTGGTATTTTTCGGAAAGCAGAAAACTCAGTAAATGCAAGTTTAAAATCACCATTGGCACATAAATAAAAGTTTTGACAAAAGCGTAGAAGTATTTTATTTTTTATTTCAATAGTGGTAGAAGTTTAATTTTTAGAGACTATTATTATGTCCCAATAAAGAAGACGAAATTTGATTTCTAATTCCAGCTTAATAAAAGTTCCTATTTTGTTTGGACATTTGATTAATGGTCTTCCTATTTTGAACTATTCCACATATGAAATAAAACTTCTGCAAACTATAAACAAAAATTGTACCATACTAGTGATACATATCTATAGCTTCTTGGACAAATTTAATTACCTTAATAAAATACAGAGACTGATTAGAGATTGTCCTTTCAACTCAGTTAAGATCGAACCATTATTAGTTTGTGATTCTTGTTTGGAAGGGTATATGACCAAGATATCCTTTTTGACAAAAAGAGATAGAACCAAAGATATATTGGAACGAGTTCATTCTAATATATGTGGGCCTGTGAATACACCTATGAGATGAAACTATGAGTATTTCTTTACAGATGATTACTCTAGATTCAAATACATTTATCTAACGGCTTGAAAGTCAAATAATTTTGAGAAATCAAAAGAGTATCTTCCGAGAGAATTCAGGGACTAATTGACAGAAAATGGTATTGTTTCTAAATTAAATTTGCCTGGTACATCCCAACTGAATGGCGTTTTAAAAAGAAGAAACATGACATTGTTATATATTGTTAGGTGAATGATGAACTTTAAAATTCTACCTATTTCATTTTGGGACGTACAACGGAGACTACTATATATTCTTAACTTAAAGAGAATCAAACCGAACCCAAACTTTTGGGTATTTTGGAAATAGAGCCGTCGGGTCCAAATTTAATTATGGAACTGTTCGGGTTCGATTCAGTTAGATTCGATTTGGTTCTATTCGGTTCCTGGGTATTGTACAATAATTAAATATTTTTTATATTTACAACAACGTTATATTAATTCGAATGTGACATGTTCAATATTAACTTTTACAAACTAACGTACTCTAATCTCGTAATATCTTTTGCACCTCTCTTTGTTGAATTCTTCATAAATTTGACAGTTAAAATAATAGAAACAGGAAGATGACGACAATAATAGAATGGTAGAAACGACGCTACATTAGAATAAGAGTTTTGGGTAAAACTTAGGTCAATTTGATTAAGTTGGTCTTGGCTGAAAATCAGAAATAATTAAATTATATTTTGGGTTTGGACTAAATTAATTAGTTATCAAATTTATTTAGAAAAAATTAATTTGACTTATTTAAGATAAAAAAATTTTAAAAAATTAGGGAGATTCGGTCCTTCGGTTCTTGGTCTATAACCGAGAACTGAACCAAACCCGTCGATTTTCGATTTAGATATTCGTTCGGTATTTAACTTAAAAAGAATAGCTCGGTTTGGTTCATTTCGATTCTAGTCTGATTTGGTTCAGGAGTTTTGTCTAGCCCTATCGAATAGGATTCCAAAAAGTATTCCAAATGGAATTCTTCTTAACATGCACTTTAATTTGAATTCTCAATTATCTTCAACAAAGAATTCGGGTCACACCCAAATTCTAATAGAATTGAACTTAGATAATTTATGATTTTCAGCAACAAATTTCCCCGTGAAGGCTAACATTTTACAATTCCGATTATTGATAACTAATCAATTACACTTAACTCGTGATTTGTATATTTTGTGCACGATCATCTCTCCATACACACAACCGGGTACAATGTAATCAATAATCATTGTGTTAATGCTCATCTTAGCAATGTAACAAAATGCATGCATAGAATTATGAACCTCGTTCAGAATTTAGTTTATTGTAAAACGATGTCTTTGCTTTCATGGCTTATTCCTGAAAGGGCTAACATTGGTTATCGTGTCTTCTATGAATACCTTGATCACTTAGTTATCATGTTCATCGATGCCTAATCTACTCAAGAAGTAACAAGGAGCTTGAAGAGCACTTAAGGATAGTACTAAGAATCCTGAAAAAGGAGAAACTTTATGAAAAGTTCAAGAAATGTGAGTTTTGGTTGGAAAGGGGCAGCATTCCTTGGACATATTGTCATAGCCAGAGACAGAGAGATTGATCCAAGCAAAGTAGATGCAGTGTTAAATTGGTCGAGTCCAACCAATGAAGGAGAAATTCACAGCTTTTTGGGTTTAGTGGGATACTATAAGAGGTTTGTTGAAGGATTCTTCAAGATATCAGGATCGCTAACATAATTAATATGTAAGGGTGCAAAGTTTGGTTGGACAGAGAAATATGAGCAGAGTTTTGAGGAACTGAAGCAGAAGCTAGTGAATGCTCGAGTGTTAACTATACCTAAAGGGTCAGAGGTTTTTGTGAACCTTTACTCAATATTCCTCACCCCAAGCCGTGTTTAAAGTATTAACAACAAAAACACTTTTAATATTTATTTTATTTTGTATTGATGTGTTTTAATTAGTTTTTTTCCAGCTCATTTAAAATAAAATTACAAATCATTCCATGTGCTTATTTATTTTGTCAACTAAGTAGACCAAATCAATTTTGCAACTGTTGGATCCATGTAACAAGGAAACTCAAATAAACAACAATTATACAAAACCTCATCACAGAGAACAAAATCTTTTCAATTTTGGTTTCAATTTTCTTAAAAATGTTTTAAAAGTAAATATAACTTGGCATTCTCCGCCCTCATCCCTAACTTTTGGTTTTCCATTTTTCTGTTCCTCCTTTTTTTTTTTTTTTTTTTAATGAACGAAAATTGATCATTAAATTAGATGAAGATTTACATGTCTATGTACTGAACACTCAAATTTCAAATTTCTTTTTTTAATTATTTTTGGTGTAATGATGTCAATATCCTAACATCTTTGTCATGAGCATTGAAAATGAACAAAGACTTATATATAAATTCACCTCTTTTTTTTTTTTTGATATAAGAAGTAACATACACTTTTACACCGTAGTCTTTATAATCTACCTACCTTTTTTATATACAAGTATATATATGTAATTTTATTCTTTTAAAAAAATTTCAGAACCACTTAATAATAAACTTACAAGCATGAATTAGATTGTTTTAAAAATATTACTAAAAACCACCCAAAATAAAATCCCTCAGAAACGTTCAAAATTGGTACTTCAAAAAAAATCATAATGGTACCCCAAAACTCCCAAACAGGCCCATCAGGGTGAACTACATGTAATTTAGTTCATTTTTTCCTATTTTTTACCGGTATAATCACGTGCAAGAGAGTTTTTGTTTTCCTTAGTCTTGTCTGCAACATCATTTGCATTTTTATCAACTTGACCCGGGACTTCTAATCTTAACAAACTCGTTTGGAACACCAAATTTGAATTATTGTACCACTAACTAACACATAGGAGACGATAAACATAAATTGATTATTTTTATTGAAGTTGTAATTAATCTTGTTGACATCTGTATGTTGGCAACAAATCCATTTTTGGTCATAATACTCCACATTGGTATAATTCTGTTTATTTCGTTGTTGGTTTGAATGTGGTTAAGGGTGTTTGATAAGTGCAATTTGTGCACTTATTCAGACCATATTACTAAGTTTTTATGTCGTCAAAGTGTTAAATTTTACTTAGGTTGATTTTCTATTATTTTAGTGTTGGAACCGTTTCAAAGCAATTGGAAAAGAAAAAGGATCTATTGGCTATTAAATAGAAGTTTGTGGACTAAATCTCACTTGAATAAAAGTTGGAGGATCAAAATGAGGAATTAATGGAGAAAATGACTAACTTTCTTTATATGAAAGAATTGTGGATTTGGATAGCAAGCATTAATTAATTGGACTTCTGGTTGGATTAAAACATTGTGGCTTAGGTTACATATATACACATATATACACACGCACATGGAGAAGAAGCAGTGACAGGAAATAGGATTTTTCTATTAACAATACAAGTTGAAGCTGAAGACAGACTGCGAATTGAACTTTTTCAATTAACAATAAAAGTGGGCGGCTGGTTAGAATATAATTACATGCTTACTGTTGGACGGACGGAGCTCTTGGGGAAGAAACTGAACTCCTTTTTGGGATTTCTTTAGGCATAAAAAGACAGCCAACAGGGAATTAAAAGGGGAGATACACGCAGACAGAAAGGAGGGAGTGGCTGGCAGAGAATTAAAGTTTTTTTTTTTGGTCGGCGGCCAAGGTGGAGAAAAATAGAGGCAGAGAAGACAAAATATACATGGAAAAAAGGCACGATCACGGCAGCTTCACTTCGGAAAATAATTACTTTTCGTTTCGTAAATTTTTTGGTGACGTCGTTCCACTTTTATTTGTTTAATTTCAACATTATGCTAGGTGGTGTGTGCTGTCGCAGACACCCAAAAGTAATACCTTAACCTCTAAAACTAATGTAGTAGTGGAAGTAAGGGTCGATCCCACGAAAAATGTGTAATTCCATATTTTATACTTCGTACAATGATTGAGGGGTTTTTGTATGCAAACAATTATGAATAACGTAATCAATAACAATGAAAATTAAATTAACGAAAACAATCAAAAGACTAACATTGGTCTAAGTCCATATCCACCGTTGGAAATCCACAATTGATCACAGATGCAAGAATAATTCAATTCATATTTCGAATATTCACCGTTGGAATTGATTCCTATTTCTTCTTAATTTTAGTTAATTAGAAACTAGTGTTCTAATTAACCCTAATTATTAAATAATTTCAAACCAGGGCTTAAGATTTAATTTAATAACAGCTTTACACAATAGAGAAATCGATGAACTAGATAACACAAACACCAGCGGTTGCATTCAATCTATTTAAACATTCTTCTTAAAATTCAATAACCTCTATCGCAGAAAATCATCAAATTCTAGTGCTTCACAAGTTAAAGGAATCAAACAATTACGGATTTGATATTTAACTTAGCGGTAGATTGTAACGAATAATAAACTAGTAGGCCTCCTAACAATTAAACATAACAATCATGAAAATAAGTGCAGAAGAATATTCAATACGCAAAATAAGAATTAAACAATAGGAAAAATGGAGTTTAGTTACAATTCATGAATCTAAGAGAGAAATAATGAAGAATGGAGTTTTGAAGCGTTTTGTACGTTCTCTACCGTTCTAGGGTTTTAAAATATGTATTTATAGTTGTTTGTATAGATGGTTGACTTAAATTCGGAAATTGGAGATTCGTCTGTGAAAAATGCATGTGCGAGCACGCCTTATATTTCCTTACGAGCGTTACGTTCATTGATTTTAGATTCGGTAAGTAAAATTCATGTCCGTGCGCGCGCGAGAGAATTTGTCTGCGCGCGCGGGCAGGTTTGTCTCTGAATAGTGTTCGGTATTTTAGTCATAAATTTTTCAACAGGTATCCGATTGAGCTGATTCAAAATGCGTTAGAAAACTAACTCAAAGGGCTACAACTTTGTTTCAGATACCATCTTCCAATTCGATCGTTTTCTATGTAAAAAATGGGTCTCAAACTGAGATTGAAAATTCGATGCATAACTTTTCGATTGGAAATTGATGTGTGATCCTACTTTGACGATATTTCACCCATTTGACTACTTTCTTCATTCAATTGACTTCTAACACTCTCAAATCTTCATCATTTGGTTCAACACAACTTTTGTGTATTTTCACGGAGTTAATTACCCCAATAGTCACTGAACTTTACCAAAAATTTCCACCAGGTCACTGAACTTTAAAAATTACGTGGTTAGTCACTGAACTTTCGAAACTGCAATCCCATCTATCACTGAACTTTAAAAATCACTCAATTCATCACTGAACTTTGCAAAAGATTTCTACGGGGTCACTTAACTTTGCAAAAAGTTTTCCAAATGGTCACTGAATCAGTGATGAATGGAGTAATAGTCTACATCTTTTGTTTGAAACAGAATAATTGCTTCAAATAATGTATTGAAGTAAGAGTCAATTTGCGTTTAGAGCTATAAACAAGGAAGATATAACTCTAAGGCTCAAGATCAATGATACAATTTTCATTCTCCATAACAGAAATCATCAGAAATTTCATTCTCCATAAAACTCGAACCGACAATTATCATAACATTCAAATCTAAAAATAATCATAATTGCAGAGTCAACCAGAATAGATAAAGATAACACAAAGTATAAACCTCAGTTTTGAAATTAAATTACACCATAAAAATTCAATCACACAGTAAAATTTACACATCTGCCACAAATAACAATGGAGAAGTATGAGGAAATCGAGAACAGTGGTCAATTAAGTGTAGGAGATATTACACCGATAATGTGTATATTATATTCATCAAGAACATACCGTGAAATCGAAATATCATTCGATTTACCAAAATCTGATTTGAGAAGATAAAACAACGATTTACCGATTTCGAATGTGCATGAATCTGGAAAGAAAGTCCGTCATTCTCGCCATCAACCCCGCATCGGTGCTAACGGTTTCTCAGCAATCATCTCCCAAGATACAACGATCACGTCAAGCCATAGGAGCACTCCAAATGACTTAGACCAACGAACTCGAACGGAGTTCCCTCTCTACCATAACCATGATTTTGATGCAAGAAAATAAAAACCACTTCTACAAAGTGTTTTATGCAAAACTAAAGTAATCATGATATGAAACTATTAAATGAATTGTTTTTTTGTGTAGTTGTGTTGTGAATCCAAACATATAGGGAATCCATATATATAGTAGTTGGAACATCCATACCAAAAGACACATCTCTTGAATAATCATAATTATTGGAAGTTACTCATACTAAAAGTCATGCTCTCCAAGAGTCATGATCCATATGAAAAGACACATTTTTTCATCTACATTCTCTAGAATATTCCACAATATTCTACACAATTCCAATAATTTCAAGTATTAAGTGGTTTAAGTTTGGCTTAATCTCTCATTCACCAAATAAGGAATTTCCACTTAAATCATTTCAATTGGTCACAACCAATTTCCAATACAAAATTCCAACAATCCCCCACATGAATGAAAATTAATGCAAATGACTATGCAGACACTAGTAGAGAGAGTGCGAAAAAAACACTGCATCAGAGAAGGTAGCTTCTGGCCTTGAACCTCCCTTAGTGAAATACTATCGAACTTACTGGCTAATTGGTGAACGTGATGTCTTGAACCATTCAGTCGTTGGTGTAAGCCAAGACAACAGTACTCACACAATGTCTTCCCTAAACCGTTCATGGTTCTCACGGTTGTGTCCATTTTGGCCATGGATCACTCTTGGTTTCATAAGTGTTTTGAGAATTTTAGCCCCGAACAATTCTCATTGAAGCGGCCCCACTTCACACTTACATAGGTGATCTCCTATTAAAAGTATTCTGCCATACTCCACTTGACTGAATCAAGCTATAGGAATCATTAAAAGAGTATCTTAACCTTCAATCATTCAGCAGAAAGCACTTTAATTATCATAGGAATGAGTAGGAATAATTTCCTAAGTGCTTCATGGGATCTTCATAACTTAGTTGTCCCTTTGAACCAAGATCTTGGGATCTCCAGTCAACAAGGTAGGGTTACCATTACAAAGACTCTTACGTCGTAGGCTTTAATCTCATTCCCCTCGATATGCAGTATTCTTGATCTCTTGGTAAATCTCTAAAGGTACCACGAATTTACATCATTGAGATAGACTGCTTAACAGTATTATGTCTACGTCTAAACTTACCATTACATGTGACTTAGTATCTCATCAAATATAGCTAGCCAACAATTAATTGATTTAATAGATACAACATGTCACCACCAAGAAATCCTCTCACGAAGCTACATGCTTCTAACTAGTTTTATCTGAAACTTTATAAATTCCAAACAACAATGTTAGAGGATTTCTATCACACACTACACTAGTCAATCACTTTTACTAGTGGATTTAAAAAACATGGGTATTCAATATCATTATTGAAACACTACAATGCATTTCAACTTTTTTTTTTTTTTTTTTTGAATATTTTTCAAATATTCTAATTGATCTTGCATATCCAAACAAACGCCGTAATTGGATTTTATCCAATTTCATCCACTTTAGACTTAGTGTATATCATCCTTTTAATTAATATAAGGATTTTCTACCTTTTCCACATTCATAGACATATTTCTATGATTATAAAGTATAGAAAATTGTAACTTTTAAACATAAGTTACCCCCACAAGTCCTCAATTAGGAATGCATGTGCAACTAGTAATGTTGCATCAACAATCTTGAACTTTTCATATAAGTTCGTAAGCATTGATGTTAACCCCCACATTTTTTGGTTACACTTGAACTTATAGTTCATCAACTCTTTCAACTCATTATCGAATAGATAATGTCCATATCGAATGTTTCGCGAAAGTTTAAGTACTTTCAAAATAGTGGTCGCCAATCCACAATTTATTTCAATTGCGTACTTCAATCCAACTTTCTTTTTTTTAATTTGATCATCCAAATTAAATTAAGGTCATCACATAGACCAACAATGCTCTCAAACATATACCAATTTAATTGGTTCCACGATTGAAATCAAATTTCAACAATGAAGAAGACTAAGCATCTTGATTCACAAGAATTGCAACTTCTCCAACATATGCAACATATCACATTTGTGACATTTCACAAGATAGTATTATTTCATATTAAATAATACTTATTCACCATGTTCAAATTTAATGAACGAATCATCCATCAATTCGATAGTTGTGTTCTCAAAAAATACAATCCAACGAGAGGACGCGCCTCTTCGAAACGAGAGGACACACCTCTTCGAATCAATCTCTATGAAGAGATACTTCCTTCGGAAAATAATTATTTTCAAGAGTCTTGATTTCTCATATGAAATGATCCTAAATTATTCCATAAATTTTCCACCACGTGATTAGGCGGCTTAATACCCATTGTGACAAGAGCATATATTGTCACGCTAGAATGCAACCATGATTTACATAAGTCATCTCAATTAATTTCATCAAATTATTGAGGCTATCATCAACAACCAAAGTTAGTATAACATTCAATAAGATAAATGGGCATACATTTTCATGAAAATAACCAACTTATTTAAAATGAATAGATGTTTCCGTTGGTAATTACCGTGAAGAGGAAACGACAAAATTAATATATCCCCTCTATTTCATCAACAATATATATATCATGTGCAAGTTCCTGCCTCAATACTGTACCGTGCACTTCCAAAACCGACTCCATCCAAATGAATGCAATAAAGGTTCTTGTGCCATTGAAAACTGTTCCTCAATTATATAAGCAATTTATATGCACACGCTATCAAGAATACATATAATAATAGTGGTTGGATATCAAAAATACAAAACATATAAATTGTCTAACATGAAGGCAACTCACGCCTTTTCATAAAATAAACAGACATGAAAATGAAACTGGTATTAATTTAGAGTTCCAAAGCCATTTCTTTAATCTTGGAAAGCCACTGAGATTATCTTGCATAATATCTCGTAGACTCAATAATAACAGCATGTATTATATATTCTTGGTTTCTATTTTCACAAATTAGAATAAGCAAATTGGAATAAAAAATCATTCGTGTGCATTAATTATATTTTCAGCCACCATTTGCCATTAAAATATAATTCACACCACACAGATTAATGTCCATAATCATGGCTATGGTAACTTTCAACAGTAAATTCAATAGAATGAATTTGAAACATAGATTTCCCACTTTCAAAACCGAAGTCATCTTAAGATTGTAGGAGATATTACACCGATAATGTGTATATTATATTCATCAAGAACATACCGTGAAATCGAAATATCATTCGATTTACCGAAATCTGATTTGAGAAGATAAAACAACGATTTACCGATTTCGAATGTGCATGAATCTGGAAAGAAAGCCCGTCATTCTCGCCATCAACCCCGCATCGGTGCTAACGGTTTCTCAGCAATCATCTCCCAAGATACAACGATCACGTCAAGCCATAGGAGCACTCCAAATGACTTAGACCAACGAACTCGAACGGAGTTCCCTCTCTACCATAACCATAATTTTGATGCAAGAAAATAAAAACCACTTCTACAAAGTGTTTTATGCAAAACTAAAGTAATCATGATATGAAACTATTAAATGAATTGTTTTTTTGTGTAGTTGTGTTGTGAATCCAAACATATAGGGAATCCATATATATAGTAGTTGGAACATCCATACCAAAAGACACATCTCTTGAATAATCATAATTATTGGAAGTTACTCATACTAAAAGTCATGCTCTCCAAGAGTCATGATCCATATGAAAAGACACATCTTTTCATCTACATTCTCTAGAATATTCCACAATATTCTACACAATTCCAATAATTTCAAGTATTAAGTGGTTTAAATTTGGCTTAATCTCTCATTCACCAAATAAGGAATTTCCACTTAAATCATTTCAATTGGTCACAACCAATTTCCAATACAAAATTCCAACATTAAGTACTAAGCAAGTTGATAGTAATCGTCGCGGAACCGATCGCAATCAATGAAAACAATTGCATAGAGAGCATAAATGATCCCAGTAATGTAGCCTAGAATAGTCAACACCAAGCATATGAAAAACTCCACCTACAAAAATAAAATACATACAGTTAGCAACGGAATCATGAAAATGATCTTTTTTATAAATTGAACATGCAGAAAGTACTTTAACAATTAAGAATAACAGTGAATGCAGGGGCGGAGGCAGGGGGGGTAATTTTTTGACAAAAAAGATTTTTTTTTTTGTATTTACCATTTTGTCCTCGACAAAAAAGTTTTTTTTTTTTGTATTTACCATTTTGTCCTCACCATTTTGATATTCCATGTCCATTTCCTTGCTACCAATGACCCAATGTATCTATAATAAGCTAAAGAATGAAACTGTGTTACACGCTAATGTTTTTTGGTTTACTGTCTCACAGGATTTAAACATTCACAAGTTGCAAAATGACATTGCTAAAACATTGAATCTAGATTTTTCGGCTGAAGGTGATGAGCACAAGAGAGCAGCCAAATTGGGTAAGGCATTCAAAAGAATAAAGAGATCTGTATTCATGTTCGATGATGTGTGGACTTCATTTTCTTCACATAAAATTGGAATTTCTCCCTCTCTTGCTATATATGGATTTAAGATGATAGTAATTAGTCGATCACTAGAGGTGTGTCGCAAAATGGAATGCCAAAAGTATTTTTGAAAAAAATTTCAGGTGCGCTTCCCCCGAACCCCTGTGGGCCCCCCACACCTTCAACTCTAGGACCCCCCTACTTCGACGGGCTGGCTCCGCCCCTGAGTGAATGTATATTGATTATAATTCTTTTTTCTGATTAACGACACATACGTCTGAGCAATCAAATAGAGGGAGCGATCCGAGTAGAGTCCAACACAGATTTCGATGAGGGACTCATCGCTCCAGATGAAGATGGATCGGATCATGATATTGACTTCGCGTTCAAACACAGGGGACCAGAATCGTGGAAACTCAATGGCCAAATCAAAATAAGTCTCGAGGTCGAACACCGAGTTGAGGCACGGGTCCTTGCATGCCTGCAGCCACGCCTTACACACCCGCATGGCCCTCCGCCATTAGTCCGCCAAAGAGAGGCGCGAGAGGATGTTGATGAGGAACTGGTGAGTTAAATTGGCCCCGTCATGAGCAAGTTCTCCTGAGTCCGTTATTTTGCCTTCTTCGTCGTCGTCCTTTTTAACGGGTAATATAACATAGTGGATTGATTATGATTACGTTAAAACTTGAAGGTGCTGCTAATAAGATTGATACGTGCGTGTTTACTAAAACGGATATATATTTAATTATTTTTATTTCTCTCATATTAGATAATCTCTTTTAACAAATTATTAATAGACCATCTGAAAATGAAACACGTCCATAGCACATCTACTTTACTAGTATTGTTGAACCGTGATATTCTTAAAAATTGTGCCTTGGTCCATATATTTAGAGCATTTTGAACGCATTTCATGGATTGCAATTTAGAGTCGAGATCTCTGGTGTCCAATTTTGTTGTCCATTTTTCTGTCAATCCAATTAATTTTTGACATGTCATCAATTTAGTAGGTTAGTAGTGAAGTTAATAAGGGTAAATTTGAGTGGGTTAGTGATGAAATTAACGAGGGTATATTTGAGATAACATGTCAAGAATTAATTGGATAGACAGAAAAATGAATAGTAAAATTGGACAGCAGATTTCGACACTGCAATTTATGTGGCATCTAAATAGTAAGATTTTTGAATTTTTTTTTAAAATTAATATCTATTGAATAGACGGTCTAGCTCAAATTTTTTATCCAATTGATTCCACAAATATTTCAACTTTCATCATTTATGTATATTTAATGGAAAACAAAAATGATAAAAAGGAGGGAAAAGAAAAAGAGAAGAGAGAAAAAAAGAGAGAGAGAGAGACTATTTTTTTTGCTATCTTTATTGTTTTCAAATACATAGGCATATGATATGGTATCCTAGTCTAACAGGATTTGAAATCAACGTCTCCACCATTCATAAATGGATAATCTCTCATTTTTAGTTGCCAATCACGACTTGAGAAGAATGTAAAGTCTTTAGGTGAGATATTCATGTAATAATCAAAAAATAAATAAAATTATTCAATAGTAAATTTCCAAAAAATACAAATTTATTGTAAAAAAAGCGAAAACATTATCAAAAGACAAATATTTTACAAAGTAACCATAAAATATTGAACATGCAGCAAGCTAAAGAAAACTCACTAAAATTACATGAAACTCTCGAAAAACATGACTTCCACTAAATCACTCTAATGTCCATGCTCAATTTTGACAAGCAGAATGAGAAATACTCAAGAAGTCCACCTCGATAAACCTCCTCATTTTGATGATTCGAAGTTACCCCTGACCCACAAGACATTTAGAGAAACAAAATTAAATATATCAAAGCTTTAGTATTATGACACTAATCATCAATGAATGCTATCAATTTAAATTCGAACACATACACGAAGCATTAGCAGTTGTTAATTTTGTAATAGATGTTTATCACATTATATAAATACATGCATGATGCATACTCTTGCAAAATAATCCTAGCATCTTGAATTATGAATGACTTTGGTTCAAAAACTCTTATTCCGTGTTTTTGTATTTGGTAATCTTAATTGGATATGACAAGTAAAAATTTTGTAACATATCTAAATTCAATACAATCTACTCCAACTTACTAAATTATTAAGCTTTGTGTTTGAATTATGAATTTTCATTAAAGAGTATTTTGGATTATTTTAAATTTATACCTCAACAATATTGTACAGAAAAGAAAAGAGTATTTTCAATATTTTATTGTAAGGAAAGAAGAAAACAAGGAAGAAACAGTATAAACCATAATAAGAACTAGAAAAAGCACACTAACCTATTGAATGGTGGTCTGACCTCACGGCTCCACCATCATTTTACGTAGTCTCTCGGGAACATTTATGCCCTTTTGGTTGCACACAAACTTGTAAAGCTTTGGCATCCCTGTTTGATCCACAATCAAGTCCTCAATTTCATCACATCCCAAAATTGCCAACACTTGAAGCTCTGAACAGCTGTTTGCTCCTGAAAAGTCCAGCGTGAATGACCCTTCGTATTCACAATATTCCAATACAAGGATCTCTAATCTGGGTAGTTCCTTTAGTATCTTCATTGGATCCTCTGTGAATTTCATCCCCATAAGGACAAGGTAGATAAGGTTTGGAGGGAATTCAATGGTGTCAAGCTTGAATGGAAAATTAGATTCAGCCCTCAGAATCAACTCAGCAAGATGGTCATAGTGGGACAGGTTTAACCTCTTAAATTTCTGAGTGAACCACAACTCCAATTCTTGGAGCTTCTTCGATACGGGTGTTTTACCAGATATTACATTTATATGTTTGTTATTAATGTCATGTAAACTCAGCTCTCTCAAGTTGGAGAGTTTTTGTAATGAGCTAGCTTTCAAAATGGTACCATGTATCCCATATAAAGTTTCTATGTTCGGTAAATACACCTCGTTTCTGACATTCAAATTTATGCATTTGTCAGACTCAAACATTTTACCATAGCCTAAGAGTAAATGCTTCAAATGCTTCATCCTGAAAATAGTTCTTGGCAAATCACAAATAAAACGTGCTTTTCGAATATCCAATGTCACCAATTTCTTGAGATTCCTTATGGTTGAAGGCATTCTTTTAAATCTCCCACTCAACTTAAGGAAAGTCAACCTACTCAGATCTCCTATCTCATTAGGAATCAAAGACCATCCTTCTCCTGAGTTACAAAAACAGAACAAGGTACGAAGTTTTGGAGTTGCAGAATTTGAAAAAGAAAATTGACTAGTGTCGTCAATGGTAAGTCTACGAAGCATTGAAAATGAATTAGGGTGTATATTATGGCGTGTACCAAAGAAGTTGTTCTCGTTGGCCATTTTGATGCAAAGACCGCGTAGAAGATCATGAATGCGACAACTTTGCACTCTTCCATCGAAATCTCTCCCAGACACTTGGATTAAATTTCTGTCACTCAACATTTCTAACTTAACAGCCCCAATGTCATAAGGATTTCGATTTCCGTCAACCTGGATCAATTTCTCGGAAACCCAAGCCATGACCAACTCAGGACTAGAAATTTTTTGATCTTCGGGGAACAGCCCAAAGTAAAGGAAAAAAGGCCTCAAGTCAGGAAGTAAATCTTTGTAACTTTGAGACAAGATTTGTGAACAATTATTTTCAGCACTAGTGCTCAAGATGTCAAGCATCTCATTCCATGCATGTTTATTTCTTCTTCTCTGCCGCAACATACCAGCCGCAACCACAATTGCCAATGGCAACCCACCACACCTTTCTACTATCTTCTTAGCGATATCTTCCAAATCTATTGGAGGAAATCTCTCGTTCATATTTTCTGAAGAAGATCTCATCAGCTCGGAGAAGAGATCCCAGCTCTTATCTTGATCTAAGAGTTTCAATATAATCAAAGAATTTTCACCACCTATATATCTGCTCACATCAGTAGACCGAGAAGTAATGATAACTCTGCTACCATTTCTCGAGTTGATGGGGATAACGTTTTTTAACACATCCCAAGATTCACATTTCCAAATATCATCAAGAAAAAGTAAGCACCTTTTTTCATTGAGAAGAGAACGCAAGTTGACCTCCAAATTTTCAAATATCTTTTCCTTTTCAAGGCCAACTTGCTTTGCTATTTCAAGTAGAAGCTCTTCTTGGACTCTAGGCTCATTTGAGACATAGACTAAGGCAGAAGAAGTAAACTCGTCTAGCATGTCATTATATACTTTTTTAGCAACGGTGGTCTTACCGACACCTGCCTCTCCTACAACACATATCATTTTACACTCCGAGTTTGAGCTCCTCAATTTTTCCTTGAGTTCCTGGAATTTATCTTCACGACCGACAACCATTGACTCTGTGGCAATTAGGAATTCTTTTCTTCGATTCCATACCTCCGAATCTGCATTACCTGTTGGATTTTATGTGGTTCATATTTATAAGATATTTGGTTTAATAATAATTATTAGGATAACTACCAAAGAAGCTCTTTCATACTAATTGGATAAAGAAAATTAGCCCTCTTTCTCATACTTATAGAAGAGACTATCAAATTAAAGTGCAATTTAGAGATCTTGATATTTCATATTTATGATTCTTTGGCCAAAAATAAATAAATAAAGAATAAAAATCATAGAATATAACATGTTCAGATTTATATTGATCTAAATGGATAAAATCAGCATACCTCCATCCGTATCAAGATTAATACGGCGTCTTTCTCTAGTGGCTTCAATTTCTTGGGCCCGACTCTTGATTTTTTCAATTTCCTGGGAAAAGGTATTGGTTGTGCTACCATAACATAGTATACAAGCAGCATACTTAATGAATCGAAATGGCCCCTTTCCCTTATGTGATTCAATCTCTGGAAGGTAAGTATCCAAAATATCTTCGATGTCCAGAGCAAGATCTTTCATGTCAATTATCAAATTAGCAACTTCATGGCTTCCAACTTGTTTTGACTCGGCATCTTTGAGGCATGATTTGAAGTGTCTCATTTGTCGTTCAATCCAATCTATGTCCTCCTTCAATCTATACAATTGTGAGCTTGTTCCGACAATTAGATTGGCGGATATCTCTACTGCTTGGTTAATGACTGCAGTAAGTGCTGCTGACTCTGCCATCTACTCTCGTTTCCTCTCAAATATAGTATGTGAAATAAGATGAATCAAATGAAAGTCGAGATTAGTGTAAGATGAGAATGGAATGACTATCAGTATATGTCCATATAGAGGACTAAACCCTCTCTACACAGGTACAACCCCTATACCCTCTCACATGAGGTGGGTCTCACGTAGGATCCCCCTCAATAAAAAAGTAAAGAAAAAATTACCCACTCCTATGTGTGAATTGTCGGTAGTGTGAACCCCCACTGGTACATGATTGAAATATAAAACTACTCAGTGACTGAGAATGCATTTCCAATCCCCACCAGTGCAAATATGGTGGTGTTGAGACTTGAGATATTTTTCACAAGTGGACAATATCATTGATAAGTTATTATTGAATAAAAAATATTGTCACAAAATGATGTATTATTGATTTCTCCTTAATTACAATTACTAAGCTTACCAACTACCCACATATTAAATTTTGGTTTTAGAATTATGTTTTTCCCAATTAACTAAATTTAGTAATTTCATCCTAATGGAAAAGGTAAACATCGAGGTAGAATTCAATTAAAGAAACAGTCACGAATCCCGATTTTATTAATTAATATTATTTTAAAAATCGAACCGAGTATCGACAATAATAAGTTCAAGGGTCAAAGATAGAAAGGTTCAACCGAGGTCGAATAGAAATCTAACTAATTGTATAGAATAATTAAATAAATCCATAATAAAACATTACAAATATAAGTTGAAGTTCAATATTGAGTCCAACTATTATAATTTCTAACTTAAATATGCAATAAGTACATAATTGGAAATTGGACCTGTAACCATCCCCCAGAAGTCAACCACGGATTGTGTTTTTTCTCATAATAAATATTCAACAACTTCATTCAATGTGACCCCACAATATAGAAAATTAAATTGGCCAACAACTCATTTTAATGGTTGTCATACAGACGCTGAGAGGCTCAAAAATACCTAAAAACTAGTCCAAAATATCCCCCCAAGTTGTTGTATAAATGTATTACATGACGTGAACGCTACTACATCCAAGGAGGGATAGTGAGCAAATGTAGCAATCGTACATGTAGCACAACCGTACATGTACAAGCATTATATACAGACAAAATTACAAAAAGCCAAGTGGCAGGATTTTATTTGATTTTGCACAAAAAATAAATTTAACACAGTCAATTAAATCCCGCCACATCATCCTCTTTGAAGCTTTCTGATATTGTAATATGTACCAACAACTTTACTCTTAAATCTAGAGTTAGTAGTTGTAGTTTGTAGACATACTGTGAATTAAAATTTACATTGATTCTTATTTTGTTCAATTTTGTGTCCAGTTACAAGTGTAGCAATATTTCGTTCAATTGCAGTTATGCTCATATTCACGTGATGGTGACTGTAATATTTGATTTGCAGAAAATTTTACTAATACTTCATTCAATCATGACATATCAAATTTATATTTGCTACAATCTCACACATTTAATCAAACTATTATAAAACTATCACATCCCATCCATCTGTCAACCAAGTGGTAAATGAGGTATACTTGTAGATATTAGTTCAAATTTCGACAGGATTCTAAAATATCAAACAGAAGAAAAGTAATGAGGTCCCACCAAAAAAATTCAATCCCTTGCATTATCATTTCAAAAAAATAGGAAAGATCACACTTTTGCTCCAAAAAATTGCACTCGAGCCCCAAGCAAGCTAGGCAAACGTTGCCGGAGGTTTACACCACGTACTTGCGAGCCCCAACAAATAACTTGCCTAAGCAAGCCCCAATATTTATTAAAAACTCTACCCTCCACATTTGAAACCCAACATCAAAGTAAGTCTGCCCCAAAAATAACAGCAACAATTAGTAAATAATTGCAACTAAGCCTTTTGTTTCCCTTTTTATCTTGATAGTAAGTAAAATACCATGCTCATACATAAAATAAACGAATCGCAGAACAGAATGTAAACAACATCCTAATCGAAGGAAAATAACTCAATTGTGCTGCTTATAGAAGCATGTTGGATTGTGATGCCATTATTGGCATTTGCTCTCCAAACTGAGTTATGATGAAAACTAAGCTTGGCCCATTGCTGGATGTTATCAGCCATTGCCGGATAACACTTAGAAACCGGCCCAAAACCCAGCCTAGTTTTATCACCATGTGTGTTGCTCTGGACCCTCGATTTCATGGTTGATCTACGGTGACTATGAAGTGTATATATACCAGCTGAATGATCAATTGAGCCTTAATTTTTCATTCGGTTCTCTCATTCGTATCTGAGAAGCTTCTGGTTTTTTTTTTCCTTCGTGGTTTTCTTCTCTCGATTCTATTTCAATACTTAGTGTATGGATTAAAACTTCTAGTTTTGATCTTCAATCTGTGTGATTGTTTCCTTTGTGGTCCTTTGATTGAGAGTTGTATTGGTTTAGATTGGTTGTATAATCTCGAACCATTGAGTAGCTATGTTGTGCGATAATTAGGGGTTCTTGGTGTCTTTGTGGCCGTTTCTTTGTACAGAAGGGTACAATGTAATTTTTCTGAGCCCTATGTGATAATAGAATTCTTTTGATGTTGGTATTTTGATATTGTTCATTTACTGTGGTATTTTGCTTCCGTTGTGGTGTTGCTCTACAAGTGGTATGAGAGCGTTTGTGAGTCCATAAGGAGACCTTCGATCGAGGGATTGTCACTGGAAAATTAATTTTCAGGCGACATCCGTTTATCGATCTGAAATTGGTGAAACCCCAGTTTTGATAAGGTTATGGTATCAAAGATTCCCACAGACGGCGCCAATCTGTTGACCCCAAAAATGGTCCAACATAATCCCCACCACGTCCCCTCCACGTGGATAACACATGCACACTGAACACCCCGTTAGGAGGCAAAAGGTCGTCGATCGAGAAAAAGGTCTAGCGATCGTTCGCACTTCGACGGTCAAGTCAATTGTCGGACGAGGAAAAATAAATGCAAGAGGCGGGAGGAGAAATTTGGATAGGGTTAGAGATCATACCTTAAATGAAATGATCACGCGTATATATAGAGAAACAAATGGGCCGACTGGATAATGGGCCTTGTAAGATGGACTAAGTCCAAGCCCAATAGGGTAATTTATGGTGTAACAGATTGTGTTGTTGCAGTGTGGGCTGTATTTTGCAAACTATGGTTTGTGTATGGATTGATGCTGGGGGTCGTTCTTACCAAACAGTTGAGATGAAGGTTACCAGGTTTTGGCTTTGATACCAAATTTGATGCAGGATAAAATAGAAGTGAGCAAGAAAGGGGAAAGAACCGAAGAGAAGGAGGGAGAAACTAGAGAAGAAACCAGGGAAAGGGGAGAAGTAGGGGAGGAAAACGTGGTAACAAGCAAAAACTTAATTTTCCTTCATTCATTGTCTAATCTAACTACAATAAAAAAATAAATAAACCCTTAAATAGTAAAAATGTAGCCAAGTGACGGGCTTGAGGGGCAACTCACTACTACAAGTCCAATAATAGAAAACATAACTAATAAGGCCCAATAATAATAAAAACTAAATCTCGATAATTGATGTCCGCATCAATGTTGAATGATGCAAATCAAGCACGTGAATGTGGAAAAGCTTTTATTCCCTTGGCCTTTTTTAACACTTTTACAGCCTCGGTTTGTTTTAAAAACAATTTTTTTTAAGATCTGGGCTCCATATCCTTTTTATTAGTGGCTATTGTTTAATTACATCTTTTGTTAGCAGCATCTAGTCCACCAAATTATAAAGATAATCGCCCTGTGGTCAGTAGTTAACTTGTACATAAACCATTCCCCATCCTAATTTTGGTCATGCACCCTAGAGCTCATCTACCAAAACTAAACCATGAAAAACCAATTACTGTCATCTCTGCTGGATAATATGCACACAAATGTTGGCAATGGCATGTATTGCATTTACAATCACTGCCCCAGAAGCCAGAGATCTTCAACTTGGGATGCAGTCTGAACAATTTGGTAGAATATATCTTCAAAATCAACCATTTTTTATTGAATGACTCATTTTTGAACTAAGGATTTATTTTAGATTCGTGCTTTTATTTACTTTCTTTGTGAACTATAGTATTTATCAATTTTTTTTTCTCATCACTCACAAGATACACTCCAAAAGATGCTTGTTTGACAATAAACTTCGAACCAAGTCACCAGCATTTTAAGGCACTATGTGCTATTCCGAACTCCCCTCTATCCTTGTCCACACCCCACCTTATTTATTGACTCAGCGTTGTCTATGAAACATCTTTTAATCAAGAAAGCATACCGCAAAAAAAGACCATCGCACGATTCCCACTCAAGGACCATGCAGATCCAGACCTTTCATTTAGGATCTCCATATATTTGATATTTTTTTCAAATTTCATCAATTGGTTCTTAAGAACTCTTACCACTACCTCACTGATTTTATTTCATATCAAATTTTTTGCAGCAGTGAATCCTAATGCTACTAAACTTGACATGGAAGGCAATCAACATGAGCATTACCGAAAACCAGTCCTGGAAGCCAATCAACATGAACATTACGGAGTGCACAATGTATTTCAATTTCATGAAAGGGACTTATGGAGGGTCAGATCTCGCTAGGCATCCAAAACATTCACAGAGTCGCTCCAATTCCTTAACAGAAACTCTAGGTCATATAATTGAAGGGTGGCTTGTTTTCACTTTCTTTTTCGAGTTACCCTGAGGAAGCTGTATGATTGTTTACTACAAGTATCTATTGCTGCCTTGTAATTGAGTTTTTACACAAACATGTCTCTGAGTATCCTTCCAGTTATATGTAGCGATTAATGAGATCTTAATCAATACTTCTGGGCATCTATATCTACAAGTTAATACAGTATTCAGGATTGAATTATATTTTCCGTTTCAGTATTTGCACCATAACAAGATGATATATGTCACGACAGTTTATTAATATTTACTGAACGAATATAATAGTTTTACAACTTAAAACATTATCAAGTATCACCATAACAAGATGATAAGTTGAATTGAAATTCCATTTTCTATTCCTTCTTCAAGAGAAGATTTTCAAAAGCCACAAGTAGAATAGGAGAAATTTAAACATTTTGCAAAGCTTAATCTAAGGCAAACCCAAAACAGCTTAATTGATTTGCCTAGTCCACCATAATTATTAACTTAAGGAATCAGAGCAAACCCAAGTTGAAAAGCGAAAAGTATTTGTGATCTTAAGATTCTGTCCAAGCTTGGGTCATTTATATTTCTAAGCTGTTCTCTAATGAGTTACAGAAGATTCAAACTCAACCCGAGCCTTTAGAGCATATTACCAACTCTAGGGAACATTTAAATGTTAATTGATGCACATCTACTTATTAGGTCAATAATTCTGCACTTTGTTCTTCCATCCTTTAAATCTGAATAGTTGATTTCTGATGTTTCTAGAACTTCAGGGCCCAGGCTATGCTTTATTGGTTGACTTGGAAATAAATACAAGCATAAAAGTTATATCTCCCAGAAAGTAACAAATATAGAGAACAAATTCCAAGAGAAAAATAATGCAAAATGTAGAAAAACCAAAATTCCAAATTTGTGGAACTGCAGATGTGTAGTGAAAAGATAACACAGACATTACTAACTATAGATTGGTTGTATAACCAAATCTAAATAACAAAAAACGAGAAGTAGAATCTGGAGTACAAATAGCACCAGCTAGAATTTAAACAAAATAAAATCAAAAGGATCTGAGCAGCTATGAAGATTTTCATCGTAGCTTTACAACAGCAACTGAACATGAAATGCACCAGGTCCGGTAGCTTGACAATTTAACAGTGAATCTCTCCACATCTTCTTTCCCAGTCCTATCAAATTCTATAATGGGAAAGCTCATCATACAATTACGGATGACCATATCATTCCATGTGGAAAACAGGCCTCGGGCTATAAAAGATAGGCTGCTTGATGTTTTTCAACTTCTTCAGATTTGATGATGCATATGCCATAGCTTGTCGAGGCACTTGCCTACATCCAGATAGATCAATATACTCAAGGTCCCGGCATCCTTCAGACAGCAGAACAAGTCCTTTGCCTGTCAACTTGGAAAACTGGAGATCAAGTTGCAGAAGACGAGGCATAAATTTTCCAATGGCGGCAACTTCTGAATCCCCATCCTGGGGATAGGCACTTAGATACTCATTCGGAACGTTTCTGACATGCTGTGAAGGATCCACCCTATTCATCAGATTCCGCCTAAGAATATGCAAGTTAGGACAATGTGATCCAATGGCTGCCAAAGACTCGTGAGATATTCGATAACAGTAGCTGACATCCAGCTCCTTAAGCTTGGGACACCCAGAAGCTATTTCAGAAATAATTACATCAGAGACACGAGGACAGCTCTTGATAGAGAGAACTTGAATATCTGGACACCTGCAAGAGCAATACGATCATATATTATAACATGCAAAGAAAATCGTTGGATGCATTAAAGTAGAGTTAGAATTGAGATATTAAGAATTCGCTGGAATGCAGCTATTTTATTTTTTATTTTTGGTATTCATATAACTCCCCAGTCACATTTTTGGTTATTGGTAAATACTCAAATTCTGTAACAGAATGAAAATGTCAATAAATTAACAAAACAGGAGCCACAGTACGAGTTTTTAACAAGGAAAACATGTTTCATCACATTGTTAACATGAGCTTAACCCATCGTTTACGCTGTACACGGTTGTGTATAGTGCCTATGGAGAGATGCTCTATGCACAATTCATACAAATCATGAGTTAATTACATTTGTTAACAGTCAGTGGTGACTTAAGACAACTCACTATAAATTGTAATATGTCAACCTCCATGGGGTTGGATTCTTACCTTAGTGACTCGCTCAAGTAAGATATGGAATTTGACATGTTAGTGTGTTCCATGAGATGGAATACATTAGACAAGATGTAGAAAGAAATGAAATAGTCATATTCCCAAACCCCAAGCCAAGCTTGTCAAAACCCTGGAGCCCCCTGCATGTTTCTTGAAATTCAGAAATTAGTTTCAGATTTGAAGTATCAATTCTTTCATCTTCTATGTTAATTAGAAGTTACGAAAGATAACAACTTGAATTATGTGAACTTGTTTCTTTCGAAAATCTTTGTGGCTTTCTCAATGGAAAAAGAAAGTCCTGAAATAAATCAAATATTTCTTTCTAGTTTAATTAATAATCTTCACCACTTGAAGACTTATTACTTGAAAGAAGATGAAATCATGGTCACAAGTACAAGAAAAGGGTAGTGGAACAATCGTGACAGCATAGTTTTGGTTTTGCAACTATGCAGAAGAAAAGACTTCGTTCAATTTTTTTGAGAAGTTAAGGACTTTGACAAAATAGAAGTGAAGGTTACAGCTCGATTGAAGTTTATCTTTAACATATCCAAAAGACATAAAGAGGCAAAAATAAATCTCTTGGTGCCCCGATGCTCTCCTATTAGCAATTTTAAGCTTCAATCAACACCAAATATAATGAGAAATGATCATATATGAATGAACCCTTGTAACTTAGTCCATCGCCGAAACCAATAAACTTGAACCAAATATATATATAATTGCAACAAGTCACCAAAATTACCAAAAATGACTGATGTAAAATTATTTATAAACATTAAGAAAATAACAGCAGTAGTTTCGTATAAGGTCAAAAAGTTCCAACTCAACCCAAACCAGAAATGGAAATTAAAGGAACAAAGCATACCAGGCAAACAAACAAAAATACCTTTGAGAAACCAAAGAGAGGGAGCGATCCGAGCAGTGTCTAACGTGGATTTCGATAAGGGTCCCGCAGCTCCAGCCGACGACTGATCCAATCATGTTATCAATCCTGCTCTGGAACTCGGGGGTCCAGAATCTGGGTAAATCAGTGACCGAGTCGAAGTGAGTCTCGAGATCGAACACGGAGTTCAGGCATGGATCTTTGCATACCTGCAGCCACTCCTTGCACACCCGCATTGCTCCCAGCCATCGGTCCTCCAAAGAGAGGCGCGATAGGATGTTGATGAGGCATTCGCGAGTCAATTCGGCTCAGTCGTGAACGAGTTCTCCTGAATCGGCGATATTGCGTTGGTTCTCGTCCTCCATTGTAGATTTTCCACGGTGAATACAGTTGAATTGATTGATTTCCTTCGATGCTACAAGTATGAAAAAGACAATTTGAATAATCTGTGATCTTGAGACTATTACATATTGGAAAATTCTTGTGGTACATTATGGGATCCATAAAGGGATTCATAATGGACATCTTGCGGCCTACAATTGGTGGGAGTGCATGTGGGACCGGCACTCCAACCAATTGTAGGTCGCAAGATGTCCATTATGTAGACCCTTATGGATCCCATAACGTACCACAAGAATCGTCCTTACATATTTTATGCTTACGTAACCTCAGATTACACAAAAACGTGATTGACATGTTGAAATTTTGAAGATGTCTGGTTGGGTGTTTCGTATCTTCTAAAGTCAAACATGTATATGTTATCATGTTTGACATGTTGAAATTTTGAAGATGTCATATTGCGTATTTCATATAACAAAAATGAATAGAAACCAAAATCATCATTGCAAGGGATAACTGCATTCCACTTGCAATTTTGATAAAAACATTAATATGGGGAAAAATACTTAAACCGAATGAAATCTCGAAAAACATAATGAAGGAAAACTCTCATTCATCACATCATCTGTTACTCAATATTCCTCACTCCGAGCCGTGTTTTTAAGTATTAACAACAAAAACTCTTTTAATATTTATTTTATTTTGTATTGATGTGTTTTAATTAGTTTTTTTTCCAGCTCATTTAAAATAAAATTACAAATCATTCCATGCGCTTATTGATTTTGTCAACTAAGTAGACCAAATTAATTTTGCTACTGTTGGATCCATGTAACAAGGAAACTCATGTTGACAAAAAAGAAAATCAAATAAACAACAATTATACAAAACCCCATCACAGATAACAAAATCTTTTCAATTTTGGTTTCAATTTTCTTAAAAATGTTTTAAAGTAATTATAACTTGGCATTCTCCACCCTCAATCTCTAAATTTTTGTTTTTCATTTTACTGTTCCTTTTTTTTTTTTTGTTTTTATGAACGAAAATTGATCGTTAAATTAGATGAAGATTTACACATCTATGTACAGAACACTCAAATGTTAAATTTCTTTTTTCATTATTTTTGGTGTAATGATGTCAATATCCTAACATCTTCGTCTTGAGCATTGAAAATGAACAAAGACTTATATAAAAATTTACATTTTTTTTTTATATAAGAAGTGACATACACTTTTACACGGTAGTCTTTATAGATACCTACCTTTTTAATATACGAGTATATATATGTAATTTTATTTCTTTAAAAAAAATTCAAAATCATTTAATAATAAACTTACAAGCATGGATTAGACTGTTTTAAAATTATTACTAAAAATGTCCCAAAATCAAACCCCTCATAAACGTCCAAAATTGGTACTTCAAAAAAACCATAATGGTACCCCCCAAAGCTCCCAAGCAGCCCCATAAGGGTGAACTACATGTAATTTAGTTTAATTTTTCCTATTTTTTACCAGTGTAATCATATGCAAGAGAGATTTTGTTTTCCTAAGCCTTGTCTGCAACATTATTTGCATTTTTATCAACTTGACCCAGGACTTCTAATCTTAACAAACTCGTTTGGAACTCCAAATTTGAATTATTGTACCACTAACACACACATGGAGACGATAAGCATAATTTGATTATTTTATTGAAGTTGTAATTAATGTTGTTGACATCCGAGCTACGACCTCGTCTAAATGGTTATTTCCACATTTTGCTCTATAAATGTGAGATCTGATACAAGAGACATGCGAGATCAACTCGGATTCAAAACCTCCGTAATTAAGAAAAACATAATGATGACTAAATCTCTGCTATATTGACAAATCTCTCAACTTACCAATCCAGCAATGAGCTGCTCCAAAAGTCTTCGCCTCCTGTTGTAACCAATCAAAGATAAACAATGATTACATGATGTCAAGTCAACATTATTAGATGGTTTAGCAGAGTTTGACATGATAATAAACTGGCATGCCGACCTTGACAAATATCAACGAATCCAAAATTTGGATAAATGACATGCATCTTTAGGACAGTCCTGTAGCTGACAAGACCAAAGTGGGCTACTGGTGTGCTCTCCCATCCTATAAATAGACATGAAATGGTCCCCAACCACACACAGCTCAAATTGGAGAAAAAAACACGAGAAGAGTACTAATCTTATCTTATTTTAAAAAATACTCCAATCATGTATTTTCCTTTGATATTCTCAGCAATGTAATACAAGCCATAATATCTCTCTTCTTAACTCTATGATATCAAAGCTATAGTCCTTGCTGAAATTGTAGCATATACTTTCAATTTTTATTTTTTATTTTTTATTCCTCATGTCTTCAGTGCACCTCTAACTATGGCCAACGAAATAATCCACCTACAACTCCCAATGACCAGGGTCCCAACAAACCTCTAAAGATTACCAACATCAACAATTCTATCAAACTCACCTCTTCAAAATATATCTCTTGGAAACTTCAAATGGAAGCAATTCCTAGATGTATCACATGCTTACGTCTAGACTGGTATTCTAAAATTACTGCTGCTAGATAAGATTGTTCAATTTGATTAGACAACAAACACGTAAAATTTAAAGTATTAACACACACGAACAATTTTAATATTTGTTTTATTTTAGTATTGATGGGTTTTAGTTAGTTTTTTTTTTTCAGATTATTTGGAATAAAATTACAAAACACTCCATGTGCTTATTGATTTTGTCAACTAATTAGACCAAATCAATCTTGCAGCTGTTGGATCCATGTAACAAGGAAACTCGTGTAAACAAAGAAAAGCTCTCTCTCTCTCTCTCTCTCTCTCTCTCTCTCTCTCTCTCTCTCTCTCTCTCTCTCTCTCTCTCTCTCTCTCTCTCTCTCTCTCTCGTGTATTGGTCCCAATCCTATCATCTTTGTCTCAAGTATTGAAAACGAACAAGATTGATATACATATTTGCTTTTTCTGTATATGGTACAAGGTTTATAGATGAAAGTTACTAGTTCAACCCTAAAATCACCTAATAGGTGAATAATGCGGAATTAAATATGTTAATTAAAAGCAACAAGTCACTTTTAAGTTGTTCTAGATGTTTTGTCAATCAAATCAAGTTATCATATGTTGAATTGTCACAATAAATAATTAAAACAATAAATAACGCAAAATTTGATGACGGTGAAAACCTTTAATTGGGTGAAAAATTCGGGATCAAACTAGTAGTTTCCACTATAGATAACAAGAACTTACAATAGGATCCAACCTAGGAAACCCACCAAACTCTCTGATCTAATTCCCGCAATTTCCAAGATCCGTTGGAACGTGTTTCACTCAAATATGCTCCCCGATCTTCTTGTACTCTTTCTATGCTTCTGGTCCAACATCCCTCAATTTTCAACAACCTCTGAAAGCTATTGAGAAAAGACATTCCTAATGATATCTAAGAAGTTGGTATTTTGGATTATATGAAATTGATATTTTTTCCAAACTTGAGATCGATTGATCTAAAAAATCAAGAGGTTAATCTAAATATTTAGATGTATTCTTGGATCTTGGAATAATGATAAAATGATGTAAAACAATGATAAACCACCCCCCAAAAACGTAATGGCCATTGCATATTTATAATATGAGGAGTTTATGCAGTATATGATAGATAAAACTCTTGAAAAACGTAAACTATGATTTTTCGAAAAACATCGTCGCTCGAACATCAGGCTAGCGACAAGCGAGTGAGAGGTGTGTCGCTCGAGCGAGAGCTGGGCGACAATGATTCTGCTTTGGACGCTCGAGCATCAGCTAGGTGACACACAAGCGTAAATCCGACGACTCTTTCTTCTTGTTCCATACTCAAACCCAAAGACTCCTAATTCATCTATATAACCCTTCAAAAGACTCCTTGACTTTTACAACTCTTTTGTAATAATCTTATTCTTTTACAATAATCCTTTTATCTAAAGAATTGTCAATACAACTAAATACCTAACAATTAATACCTACCTTTTTTCCTATGAGCACATAAGTAATTTTATTATTTTAAAAAACTTTCAGAAGATAATAAACTCACAAACATATATTGGACTACTTTAAAGAAGTTACTAAAAATCACCTAAAATAAAACCCCCCATAAGTTCAAAATTTGTATTTTAATAAAATGCCATAATGGTACTCCAAAACTCCCAAGCAGGCCCCTTTTTGTTAATTTGTTCCTATTTGTTACCTGTATAATCATGTACAAGAGAGATTTTTTATTTTATTTTTCCTAAGCCATGTCTGCAACATCATTTGAAATTTTATTGTTGGTTTCCTCGGTCTATCAGGAGCTGAAAACAGCATCTACACCATTCATATGAATAAACTTTCATAATCCCCCACCTAAAAATAACTTGACGTACACAAGGCTACATAAATCCTCTCTAAGTCATCAAAAGACTAATCAAAGAAACATTAGGGATGTAACATATACAGTTTATAATTGACCATTTCGGAATTAAGGCTTCCGATTTTAAACCACAAAACCGATTAGTTCTTCTCTTAATTTACTACAAACACGAAATCACAGGTGCATAGGAGCATGTTTTCACCTCACCAGGCTCACCTTAATCATAAAAGTCAACACTTCCATCTGAACAAGAACTTATTCCTATCAAACCCAACTTACGACAATTAGTATTCATACATTCTATAATGCATTCACGCATAACATATTTGCCTCATCAGCTTTGGTGGAGAAAAATCAAGACGAACTAGTAAAATTGGATAGACAGAAAAATGGATAATAAAATTGGGCAGCAAATTTCGAGTCTGCAATTTATGTGGCATCTAAATAGTAAGATTTTTGACTTATTTTAAATTAATATCTACTTAATAGATGGTCTAGCTCAAATTTTTTATCCAATTGATTCGACAACTATTTCAACTTTCATCGTTAATGTATATTTAATGGAAAACAAAAATGATAAAATGGAGGGAAAATAAAAAGAGAAAAGAAAAAAAAGAGAGACTTTTTTTTTTTGCTATCTTTATTGTTTTCAAATACATAGGCATATGATATTGTATCCTAGTCTACAAGGATTTGAAAACAACGTCTCCGCCATTCATAAATGGATAATCTCTCATTGTTAATGGCCGATCACGACTTGAGAAGAATGTAAAGTCTTTATGTGAGATATTCATGTAATAATAAAAAAATAAATAAGATTATTCAATAGTGAATTTCCAGAAAATACAAATTTATTGTCAAGAAAGCGAGAACATTGTCAAAAGATAAATATTTTACAAAATAACGATAAAATATTGAACACGATCACTTACAAGCAAGCTAAAGAAAACACACTAAAATTACATGAAACTCTCGAAAAACATGATTTCCACTAAATTGTATTACACACAACACCCGTTATTGATGCAATAAATAAGAAAGCACTCTAATTTCCTTACACAATTTTAAAAAGCAGAACGAGAAATACTCAAGAAGTCCATCTCGATAAATCACCTCTTTTTGGTGATTCGAAGTTATCCCTGACACACAAAACATTTAGAGAAAGAAAATTAAATATATCAAAGCTTTATAAGTATTATGACACTAATCATCAATGAGTGCTATCAATTTCAATTCGAACACATACACGAAGCATTAGCAGTTATTAATTTCGTAATAGATGTTTATCACATTATATAAATACACGCAATATATTCCTAACATCTTGAATTATGAATTTTGGTTCAAAAACTCTTATTCCATGTTTTTGTATTTGGTAATCTTAATTGGATATAGCAAGTAATTATTTTGTGACATATCCCTCAACTATATTCATCTACTCCAACTTACTATTAAGATTTGTGTTTGAATTATGAATATGGATATTTTGGATTATTTTAAATTTATATCTCAACAATATTGTACTGGAAAGAAATGAGTATTTTCAATATTTTATTGTAAGGAAAGAAGAGAACAAGGAAGAAACAGTATAAACCATAATAAGAACCAGAAAAAGAACCTCTTCAATACTAGTCTGACTTCAAGGTTTCACCACCATTATTTCACGTAGTCTCGGGAACATTTAAGACTCTTTGGTCGCACACAAACTTGTAAAGCTTTGGCATCCCTGTTTGATCCACAATCAACTCCTGAATTACATTTACCTCAGATAATCCCTCAATTGCCAACACTCGAAGCTCTGGAAAGCTGTTTTCTCCTGTGAAATCCAGCGTGATTGATTGGTTGGATCTACAATACATCAATCTAAGGATCTCTAATTTGGGTAGTTCCTTTAGTACCTTCATTGGATCCTCAGTGAATTTCATCTCCCAAAGGCTAAGGTAGATAAGATTTGAAGGGAATTCAATGGCGTCAAGCGTGAATGGAAAATTAGAATGGTCTTTCAGATGCAACTTAGCAAGATGGTCATAGTGGGACAGGTTTAACCTCGTAAACTTCTGAGTGAACGTCAACCACAAGACTTGGAGCTTCTCCGATATGGGTGTTTTACCAGATATTAAATTTATAAGTTTGTCATTAATCTCATCTAAACCCAGATTTCTCAAGTTGGAGAGTTTTTGTAATGAGCTAGCTTTCAAAATGGTACCAGGCATCCCATGTAAAGTTTCTATGTTCGGTAAATACACCTCATTTCTGACATTCAAATTTGTGCATTTGTTAGTCTCAAACATATTACCAGAGCAAAGTAAATGCTTCAAATGCTTCATCCTGAGAATAGTTCTTGGCGAAGGACAAGCAAAAAATACTCGATGAATATCCAATGTCACCAATTTCTTGAGATTCCTTATGGTTGAAGGCATCCTTATAAAAAGCCCACTCAACTTTAGGAAAGTCAAGCTACTCAGGTTTCCTATTTCATTAGGAATCCAAGACCATTCTTCTCTTGAATTACTGAAGCAGAGCAAGACACGAAGTTTTGGAGTTTTAGAAATTGAAAAAGAATATTGACTAGTGTTGTCAATGGTCAGTCTACGAAGTGTAGAAAAAGAATTAGATTGTATATTATGGCATGTACAAAAGAAGTTGTTCTCGTTGGCCATTTCGATGCAAAGAACGTGTAGAAGATCATGAATGCGACAACTTTCCACTCTTCCATCCAAATCTCTGTGAGAAACTTGGATTAAATTTCTGTCAGTTAACATTTCTAATTTAGCAGCCCCAACGTCATCAGGGTTTCGATTTCCGTCAACCTGGATCAATTTCTCGGTCACCCAAGCTGTTACCAACTCAAAACTAGAAATTTCTTCATCTTCGGGGAAGAGCCCAAAGTAAAGAAAAAAAGGCCTCAAGTCAGGAGGTAAATCTTTGTAACTTAGAGACAAGATTTTTGAACAATTATTTGCAGCACTTGTGCTCAAATTGTCAAGCACCTCATTCCATGCATGTCTATTTCTTCTTCTCTGCCGCAACATACCCACCGCAACCTCAATTGCCAATGGCAACCCACCACATCTTTCTACTATCTTCTTAGCGATATCTTCCAATTCTGTTGGAGGAAATCTCTCATTCATAGTTTCAGAAGATTTGATCAACACTGAGAAGAGTTCCCAACTCTTTTCTGGATCTAAGGGTTTCAATTCAATCAAAGAGCTTTCACCACCTATATATCTGCCCACATCAGTATACCGAGAAGTAATGATAATTCTGCTACGATTTCTCGAGTTGATTGGGATAACGTTTTTTAACTCATCCCAAGATTCATTTTTCCAAATATCATCAAGAAAAATTAAGCACCTTTTTTTATTGAGATGAGAACGCAAGTTGACCTCCAAATTTTCATTCATCTTTTCCTTTTCAAGGCGAACTTGCTTTGCTATTTCAAGTAGAAGGTCTTGGACTCTAGGCTCATTTGAGACATATACAGAGACTAGGGCAGCAGCACGAGTAAACTCATTTTGCATTTCTTTATATATTTTTTTACCTATAGTAGTCTTACCCACACCTGCCTCCCCTACAACACATATAATTTTACACTCTGAGTTTGAGCTCCCCAATTTTTCCTTGAGTTCCTTCAATGTATCTTCACGGCCGACAAATATTGATTCCGGGGCAACTAAGAATTTTCTCCTTCGATCCCATACGCCCATATCTGCATTACCTGTTTAATTTTATGTGATTCATATGAATAAGATGTTGGAATATTCTAACAATATTTGGGGCCACAAGTAACAAATTAAAATGTGTGGTGCTATTATTTAAAGTATAGTCATTAAAGTGATCCACAAAAGACAAATTTTAACTAATGGGTATTAAAGTTTCATGGAATTAAAGTGTAGAGACCAGATATTTGTTTTATATTGTTGAGGGGCCGATTTAAAACAAATGAAAGATAATGAATAGTCATTATCTTATGAATATATAGGTTATGGTCCCCAATTGTTAGTGGTTCTTCTAGATTCTCTATGTTCCCCATCAATGGAGATCAAAAGGTTGTAGAGGAGACCATGAATCAATTGGAAGATCTAACCCCATCATGCAAAGAATCAGAATTTATGGATCTAAGGTATGTTTCCGATTTTATTTTGATGTTCTCATTGATTTCAACATGGATGGTTAATTCAGTAATGTTTGATTATTGATGTTTTGGATCGATAATCACTTATAAGTTTTCTATCAAGTGGTATCAGAGTCGATCCATTGTTGAATCATTGAGAAATTGAATTTTGAAATTCTGAATTCTATGGATTTTTGATTTTATATTATGAATCTAGAATTTGGAAATCATTATATGGAATTAGCATGTAATAATTTGGATTATTTGATCTTTCTGTTATGGATCTGGAATTTGGATTGTTATTACATAAATTTAAGCATATTATTATATGGATCTTGTGATAAATAAAGATTTTGTTCAATTTTCGGATTTTGAAATGAAGATTTTTCCAGATCTGTTAAGTTTTCTGTTTAGTTTAAAAAAAAAAAAATTTTTTTTTACCGCTGGAGCGCGGCGGCCTATTCTTCTTTATTCGGCGCGAACATCGTTGGAACAAATGGCGTGTTCTCTGTCGGAACAAGAACGTGTTCCAATATTCTGAGAAGCAACATGAAACTGGAAGGGGGTAGGGGGCACCGCCTGCCCCCCAACTCGACGGTTCTTGGCGGCGCCGGCCGACGCCGCCAAGGGAAGGAAGATGAAGGGGCCTCCATTAAGTGTTTTCAGTTATGGGGAGATGAAGGGGTTTCTTCCATTGAATTTTCGGTTTGGGATTTGAGGGGGCGGGACCTCTTGTGTAAATTTGATATGTTAAGGTCCTTGTCTGCAATTTAAGGGTTATGGTTAAAATTTAAGTTTTAGCCCCTAAGGTTTAAAGTATAATTGGGCCTTAAGGTTGTGGGTTTTAATTACTCAACCCCCTAAAGTTTAAAGTTCATCATATTGGGCCTTATAAAGTTCTGGGTTTAATAATTCAACCCCTGAAGTTCTGAAATTAATTAATTTGGGCCATTTAAGTTCTGAATTTTGTAATTAAGCCCTGAATTTTCATAATTGGTTTAAATTGGCCTCTAAAGTTTCTAATAATTGATTTTTGACTTCTAAACTTTCCAATAATTTATTATTGACCTATAAAGTTTTGAACTATTAAGTTTTGGGTCCCTAAAGTTTTCAATAATTAATTATTGGTCCCTAAAATTTTGAATTAATTAATTTTAACCCCTAAAGTATTGAATTATTAACCCTTAGGCCATTAAAGTTTCAAGATTAATACAATTAAGTATTCCGCTTTTCAAATTTTAGTATAAAAGACTCATTTGAGTATATAATATTCAAAAGTGAATTGATTGAAGTAATATGTTGTCAAAGCAACCTCTCTTGTGGAAATTAATTAACTTAAAATATTAGAAGGAATTCGTGTGTATGCTTGTTCATGCGGATATTAGCCGGCCCAAAGGAAGGTTAATATTTGGCCGAATTGTATGCACACTTGTGGTAGTAAATGTGTGACAATTATAAGGTTTCCATGTGAATAATAAATCAATCCAAAGATGGGTTTATTATTTGACAGGAGTTATTGTCAATGTTTGATCACTACACCAAGAGTACCACTTACAGTTAATATTACTGTCCAAAGACTTAATATTAATGATGTGCTAGGTATCTTGAGATGGGACGTACCATTATTTGAATAACTTAATTGTTTATACGGATTCCAATGTAAACATGTTAATTGGGAATAAGTTCTCTATTCAGTTAATCCATCCACTTCTGCTATATCTGTCAACATCAACTCCATTCCAGTGCTAATTAGAACAAACTTCAAGTATTGGAAAAGGAACATATTAATTGTTCTTGGCTGCAAAGATCTAGATCATGCGCTCCGGATTGAGCAACCCGCTTTTCTTACGGAAGAAAGTTCATCTAATGGAAAAGGGAACTTTGAGAAGTGAGATCGCTCAAATCGCATGAGTCTAATGATCATTAAGCGCGGCATTCCGGAAGCCTTTGGAGGCACAGTATCTGAAGAGGTAACTAATTCCAGTGATTTCTTGCCGAAATGAGAAACGTTTTGCGAAAAATGATAATACTGAAATAAGCACGCTTTTGCAAAGCTTGATTTCAATAAAGTATAAAGGTAAAGCAAATATAAGGGAGTACATCATGAAGATGTCTCACATTGCTTCTAAGCTTAAGGCACTAAAGCTCGAGCTGTCTGATGACTTGCTCTTACATTTGGTATTGATTACGCTTCTTGCACAATTCTGCTGATTAAGGGCAGTTACAACTGTCAAAAGGGGAAAGTGGACTCTTAATAAGCTCATTTCCATATTATGTGCAATAAGAAGAAATGCTAAAGCAAAAATAAAACTGGCATTACTCACTTGGCAAGTACTTCTAAGGATAATAAAGAATAACAAAGCTGCATTCGGTTCGGTTTAAAATAAACAGCACAAGCCTGAAAATGATAAATTAAGTTGTAACTTTTGTGAAAATCTGGGATATATAAAAAGAGACTTTACTAAATATCACGCTTGGCGTGTGAAGAAAAGTACACTTCTCATTTTGGTTTGTTTTGAGGTAAATTTAATGTCAATACCTAGACACACTTGGTGAATATATTTCGGTACTACTATTCAAAAAGTGTGTATATGCGGGGTTATCTGATCTGCCAAAACCAATTGATGCTGAAAGATTCATCTATGTGAGGTGATGGCAAATCAGTTAAGGTTGAGGTTATATGGACTTTAGGTTATCATTAAAGGCTGGTTATTATTTGAATTTAAAATAGACATTTGCGGTACCGTCTTTTGGACGGAATTTGGCTTCTATTTCTACATTGGACAAATTTGGTTACTCTTGTTCAATTTGAAATGGTCAGGATAATCTCTTTCTTACCTCAAATATTGTGGGCACCAGTTCTTTATTTGGTAATAATAACCTATATCAGCTTAATACAGTTGCCTCTTATAAAGAAATCTTGTACATGAATCCGCATGGTATTGAACATAAATTAACCAATGAAAATTCTACTTTGTTTTGGCACAAGCAATAAGGTCACTTCTCTCAAAAGAGAATGAAAAATCTTGTGTTAGAAGGAAATCAAAACAAACATAAGGAGATTAAGTGCCATATGACTTCAGACGTCTTAGAACTAATTCATACGGTTATCTGTGGACCATTTCCTTCGGTTTCTTGGAATGGTCAACAGTCATTTATTAAGTTCATAGACGAATTTTCTCAATATGGCTACATATATCTCATTTATGAGGAATCCCAAACATTGGACATGTTCAAGGCATACAAGACTGAGATTGAAAATCAACTCAGTAAAAGAATTCATTAAGTCAGATCTTACCGTAGTGGTGAATACTATGAAAGATATGACGAATCAGGAGAACAACGTCCAAGGCCTTTTGCTAAAATTTTTTAGAGGAATGTGGAATCATTCCACGTTACATCAGGATCTTTCTAGTAAAGATCAGTGAAGACTGCAGCTCCAAATAAAGCAAAATTTTAAGGGGTTACAATATTTTTTAAAGATCCTACTATCAAGTCAATTTTCAAACGGGAAATGTTCGGTTCCTTGAGAATGTAGAGTTTGCGGGGGGAGATAAGGTTATAAGGTTTGTCTTGAATGAAGAATATGTATATATAATTCTTCTGTTGCAATTGACAATGATCAGGTTCAAGGACAAATTCTTGCTCCAGATCTTGTTCAAGAAGCAATTTCGGATCAAGACTTCATTATATAATCCCCATATACAGTCAAGAGATTATTCCAGAAATTCAAACTCAACAGCCTCGAGTACAAAGTTATTAAGGAAATTCACTATAAAAGGGAGAAAGACAACTCTGGATGACTTTATAGTCTTTTCCAAGAAAATAAGGATGGCATGGATTAGTGAAAGAAGACCTGATCAATCAACTTTCATCAAATCATGCAAAGGAATTACCCTCAAAAGTGGATTGATGCCATGAATAAGGAGTATAAGTCTATGCAAGACAATCTTGTCCCATTACCAGAAGGTACGAAACTCATTGGTTGCAAATGGATATTTAAAACCAAAAGGGATTCGAATGGTAATGTGGAAAGATATAAGGCTCGTCTTGTAGCTAAAGGCTTTATACAAAAGGAAGACATTAACTATAAAGAGGCTTTCCTTCCGGTTTCAATGAAAGACTCTTTCAGGACAATTATGGCACTTGTTGCACATTTTGATCTTGAGCTACTACATATGGATGTTAAGGCGACGTTTGACGTTTTTCAATGGTGACATTGATAAACGATCCATTTGATACAACCAGAAAACTTTGTGTCAGGAGACCCAAAGAATATGGTTTAAAAAATTAAAGAAATCCATCTATGAGCTTAAGTTGGTTTCCCGTCAATGGTAACACAAGTTTCATCAAGTAATTATCTCATTTGGTTTCGAGATGAATTTTGTTGGTGATTGTGTGTATCACAAGTTCAGTGGGAGTAAACAAATATTTCTGATTTTATATGTTGATGACATACTGCTTCCCACTAATGATATATGCATGTTGCACGAAATTAAGAGATTTTCATCAAGGAGTTTTGAGATGAAAGATCTTGGTAACGTCTCTTTTGTATTAAGGATTTGGATACATCGGGATTACTTTCGAGGTATTCATGGATTGTCACAAAAGAGCTATATCGATAAAGTGTTTAGAAGGTTTGGCATGCTGGACTGTAAATCAAGTGACACCCCTATTGTTAAGGGAGACAAGTTTAGTCTCAATTAAAGTTTCAGAGATAAATTTAAAGAAAAGGAAATACGAGAAATTCTCTATGCTTCAGCAATTAAGAATTTAATGTATACTCAGGTTTATACAGATCCGGATATAGCATTCATTGGAATGCTAGACAGATATTTAACTAAATTTGGGATGGAAATTTGGAAAGGAGCAATGAGGTTATTCAATATCTATAGAGAACTAAGAATTACATGATCACATTCAGAAAAATCAGACAAATTGGAGATCATTGGATATTCTGATTCTGATCATGGAATATGACTGCAAAATATTGTCACTGGGCTGCATATTTTGAATGGAATTGAAAGATCATTTAAGTTAAGTTATTATGTGACAATAACAGTCTTGTATTCCAACGGGAACATGACGATGTCAAAGTCTAAAGACATTAAGTTCCTAGTTGTTAAGGAAAGAAATCAGAGTTGTTAGATTTCAATAAAGCATATAAAGACAAACTCCATAATCATGGATCCATTTACTAAATGGCTACCACCCAAGGTCTTTCATGAGCATAATGCTCACACGGGTGTTGCATCTTTTGATGATATGCCAGTTTAGTGGGAGTTTGTATTTGGATGTTGTCTATTTTAGACACATATTTTTTGTCCATGGATATTCGATTTATTTCAGAAATAAAGTATTCAGTTTAGTTTCACTCTGATTGAAGTTTATGGTTGATCTCACTTAAAAAATAAGGTGGACCAGTTGGAAATAGACATGTTTGGATCACATAACATGTAATTTCCATGCTACATTCCATGATTGATCTATGTCATTTGGTTGTATGGGTATACGTGACCATTGATGGGTTTAGTCACTCTAAATGTGACGAAAATCGCTTTGATCCTATATCAATATGATTGATGGACGAGGTTGTTTGGAAATACCCATAATAACGATAGCAAAATTTCGAGCTCATAAGGTTATGCACATTTGAAAGGTTACATGTATGGCCCAGTGGGAAATTGTTGGAATATTCTAACAATATTTGGGGCCACAAGTAACAAATTAAAATGTGTAGTGCTATTATTTAAAGTATAGTCATTAAAGTGATCCACAAAAGACAAATTTTGACTAATGGGTATTAAAGTTTCATGGAATTAAAGTGTAGAGACCGGATGTTTGTTTTATATTGTTGAGGAGCCGATTTAAAACAAATGAAAGATAATGAATAGTCATTATCTTATGAATATATAGGTTATGGTCCCCAATTGTTAGTGGTTCTTCTAGATTCTCTATGTTCCCCATCAATGGAGATCAAAAGGTTGTAGAGGAGACCATGAATCAATTGGAAGATCTAACCCCATCATGCAAAGAATCAGAATTTATGGATCTAAGGTATGTTTCCGATTTTATTTTGATGTTCTCATTGATTTCAACATGGATGGTTAATTCGGTAATGTTTGATTATTGATGTTTTGGATCGATAATCACTTATAAGTTTTCTATCATAAGAAATTTTGGTTTAATAATCATAACTTAAAAAGACATAATTATTTGGACAAAGAAAAGTAGCCCTCTCTCTATCTCTCTCTTTCCCCTATAAAAGACCATGGAAGACTATCAAATTGAAAGTGCTATTTAGAGATCTTGATTTTTCATATTTATGTTTCTTCGCCAAAAAATAAAAATAAAATAAATAAAAACATAGAATTTAAAATATTCAGATTTATATTGATGTAAATGAATAAAATTAACACTACCTCCATCCGTATCAAGATTAATACGACATCTTTGTCTAGTATCTTCAATTTCTTGGGCCCGTCTCTTGATTCTTTCAATTTCCAGGACAAAGTCATTGGCAGTGCAAACATAACATAGTATACAAGCAGCAAGCTTAAAGAATTGAAAC